>ML792466.1:104256-117893 GCA_009831015.1 Picea engelmannii | reverse complement strand
CCTTAAAGGTAATAAATAAAATATGCTTGTAGTTATTGATATGTACAAGCACAAATAGACACAAATAAATTAACAATTACACATTCTTCAAGTAAATTCAGGAGGTCCTCAATTAGAGGCTGCTTTGTAAATTTATTAATAATATTTTATTTATTACACCAGCACACTAGCTTAGTATATGTTATTATTAAATATGGTTTTCTCTTATTACATACAATTAAACAACTATAGTTGTGAGCCCAATGACGAAGAATTAAAGTATGCCACGAGGAATGGTTTTAAAAGAATGGTAGAATATTTACATCCCATGCCAGGGGTATTTAATTGTTAATTATGGTTTATTTTTCAACTTATATAATTGGAATAATTCATTCAATGATTGAAATATATTCTATTATTTGATACTAATGATGACGAGGGTGACTTGGAGGGATTGGGTATTGACAACTATTTAACCTGTATGTTTTTTATTGCAAAGTGAGGATGAAGACATTTAGAAGATGAGCAGGGAACCACCAATAGTTCAATTAACTTATGGTGTCGAAATCATTTCATTTCCTTATATGTGTACATATTTTTTCATGTGATGGTGTATAGAACGTTAACATTTCCACATGGTGGCAATGTACCACTTATTTATAGGGGGAGGAATTACATGGTTATTTTACAATTTAATTTAAAATTTCATCATTGCATTTATATACATGGTTTTTTGCTTCCATGTCAATTGGGTCTATCCAGGGCAGTTGAGAGGAGGAGTGTTATCCTCCCCACCCAGAATCAATTCCTACAAGTGACATGTTCAACTTTAGCAAGTATATTGTTGTATTGACCACGAGCCCTGAAGAATCCAATTTACACTAGATACCACCCTCAGAATAAAGCAAAGTGCTCGATGGGTTTTCCTAGGATATGTATTCCAAAAAAACATGGTTTTTTTCTTCCATGGTTTGAAATTGATTGAATGCTAATAAAATTTCATGATTGTGCCAAGGGTTGGAGGTACAAGTGGGATTCTTTATAATCCTATAGAAAATAAGATTTATTATTATGCTCGGAGGCTAGGAAAGGTTTCAAATACCATGATAGAGGCTTACTCTCTATGGTGCGATATATCCATTGCTAAGGGGGAAAGCATTGGATCCTTAATGATATTTGGACACTCAATGTTGGTAATCAAAGCAATCATAGTTCATTCAAATCTAGTGGGGAATAAATTTAAAATATTGCTTTCCAAATTCAAACGTGAACTCTCTTCATTTGACAAAGTTTCCTTCTTGTACATCAAACAATATTTGAACTCAGAGGTCAATTATTGGGCCAAGTTTGTTGTTGATTTGAGCCTTGGAATAGTGTAAAAAAATGGGGAACGTAATTTTGGTTCAATTCCTTAGATTAATCAACAAGTGGCTATTAATGGAAGATATCCTCATTATGAATCAATTAATGAATATGGGTAAGTAGAGCCTTGGGAAGGACAAAGGGTGGAGCTATGTTCCCCCAATCCAATTTTATTTGTAGGTTAGGGTTCCTAGAAATTCAATGCCCTTTGAAGTCTAGGGTTTGGAAATGTGAGATTATGGATGTTTGGGGATTTATGTAGGGATATTTGACAGGCCTTGTGGCTTTGGGTTTGTTGGGTATTGGCGGTGGTTATGGTGGCAATATTTGTGCTGCCAACTTGACATGATCCAAAGATGGTTTTGTTGGTGGTTTCCATGGTGGTTTTTGTGTAGACCTCATGCTCTCTAATCATGGAAGTGATCTTGGAGGTGGTCATGGTGGGGGTATTTACACTTGGCTTCTAGGTGGTGTTGGTTCTTTGGTGACATCAAGCTATGGCTAGAGGGAGGATGTGTCATTTCCAAAATGGAGGAGTGCAAAGGATAACCATTATGGTTGGCTTATAGCACAAGAAAGTTTCTCCTTTCCAATGGTGGGAACATCCTACTATTTTAAACTTAGAGAACTGGTAAGGCAAGTTCTAAAATCTTGGACTTTTCATTCTAATAAATTCACAGGGGAATTTCAAGCTCATGTTAGTTGGAATTTTGGGAATGGAACAAAGTTTCAATTTGAAAATTTTGGGTGATTTGTGAATGGGGTGATTTTGGTTGGTTTGGGTTTTCTTGGCCTTGATTTGGTCTCCTTTGAGCTAAGGCCAGAGGACTTAACCCCATGTTCTTCTTATTGATTATGGAACTGCTCTTGAGTTGGTGATTTTTCTGGGTTTGTGTTTTCTCTCGCTATGGATAATGAAGCTCATAGATAATTTTGGTGAATTCTTTGTCATCATGAGGAGATCTCTCAGAAAAACAACAATGCATTGTTGGTAATTTCTTCAAAATTTTCTGAAATGGAGCATGCTTTCTCCACCCATAATGTCAATTTCATTAGTATTATTCTACTTCAAAAGTAGAGACTTGATTCTCTGGAATTGAATGCAATAGACTCCGTAATATGTTTCTTTCTCAACAAATGGAAAATCTTTCAATGGCCTCTAATAATTAGAGAAGAGAAAACTTAGTCCAAGCAGTTTGAAAGGAAGAAGAATCAATCAACCAACTTCGTGATCCTATGGAAATCGAAGGTCTCGACTTGCCTCAATCTGATGAGGAGCTGAAAGTAGTAGGAAGCGTTCATCAATGTCATCCTTAGTATGTATTATCAGGTTATATGTTTTTTGGGTATATATGTAAGATTGGCCATCTACGGTGCCAACTTGGAACTCATGTTTTGTTAAGACTCTCAAGAAACTGGATGTATGTTCATGTCTATGTGTAATTTTGTGGAAATTAGATATATCAGAAGGATGTAATCCACTACTAGCCTCGACATGACTCTTTTTTGAATGAATATAAAATTATGTTTCGGTTAAAAAAATAAAAAATAAAATTCACAATTGTGTTTATGGATACATGGTTTTTTGCTCTCATGGTGTGGAATTGACTGAATGTTAATGGGGTATTGCATCTATATATACATGGTTTTTGTTTTTATGATTAGTACATTGTAAAATAAACTTATAATAATCCTCAATCTCATCAATATTTAAATAATATAAAAATAGTAATTACAAAAAATAATAATAATCATAATAATTAAGTACTTAATAATAATTAAATAATCAATAATAATTAAATGATCAATAATAATTAAATTAATTATAATGATAATTAATTAAATAATTAAAAAATTAATAATAATTATGTTATAAATTTGATGCTAAAAATATGCCATTTTTACACTAGTACGATGCAATTTTGATGCTATTTGGTTGAACACAATGCACTTGTGATGCAATTTTTAATGCACATGTGACACTATAGTTGAGTACACAACACACCCTAAAATTCTAAAAATTTGAGTACTACTTTTCTTTGATTTCACAAGTAATTTTAAGCATGTTTGATTTGGCTAATCTTATGCATTTCATATAGTTTAGCAGGCATCATTAATGTTTGAAGAAGAACAAAAAAAAAAAATTAAATCCCAAAGTCTAATTTTGAACTAGAAGGTTTATATATGCAAAGTCGAACCATTCCCTTGCTAGGTTATTTTTTTTTTGTGTGACTAGCGGAATTGGCAACTCACGGTTCTCGTACTCGCATGACACAGAGTCGATTCCCTTCTGCTACCTCTATGACCTCCAGGTGCGTCCACACGGACCGCAAGCATGGGGCACGGGTAAATCGGGGTGAGAATCGAACTTGGGACCTCCTTTTTACATATTTCCTTCCATTTACACAACACTTGCCAATCAGTCTACACCCCTGCAGGCCTCGCTAGGTTAAAGTTATTTGAACACTGATATAATAAAAAAATTCTCGAGTGGCAATAGAAATTTTTCTTGAGCGCTAATGAAAATAAGTTCATGCATCAATGTTAAAAAGTTGTGGCAAGCGCTAAGGTAAAATAAATTTGAACACATTGATAACATTTTTTTTGTAAGTTCATCGATAAAAATGTTTCATAAGTTCACCAACACAAGTTAAGTGGAAGCACCGATAAAAAATATTGTTGAGAGCATTGATGAAAAAGTTTAGGCGGGCGTCAGTTGAAAATATTTTGTAGCTCGTTGATAGAAAATTTTCGGGTGCTGTTGAAAAATAATTAAGGACATCGAAGAAATATTTTTGTATGCACTGAAGAAATAATTGTGAATGCATCGATATAAGAGTTATTTCAAGCACTAGTTAATAAGATGTGTGGAAGTGCTAATAGGAAATAATATTTGAGTTCATCGATGGAAAAGAAGGCAGATTTCGTCGATACAAAATAATTGTGAATGCATCGATAGCAAAATTTTAGGGATTGACAATATATACTAAAATGAGAGGAGGATATCATTTCTCCTAAGAAATGAATTCATCCAACTTTCATTTTCGACACATCAAAGTAAAATGCAATGAAGTATAAAATTATGTGCCATGCTTATTGAGATAGTTTTTGAATGATATAAAGGGTTAATATCATATACAATTGTCTTCTTCATTCTGGTTTATATTCATTTTGGTGCAAGAATATGCCACCAAGGAGGACCCCTTTGAGACCTCCTACTAAATCTCCTAGGGGAAAACCTAAAGAGGCAGGGGAGACTTCTCAAACGAAGACATTAGAAGTGTATGTTCTTGTTATTCAATTCTTGGTACTTGAGGATTTTCCACCATGGCCCATATTCAAAGACATCAAAGCAAGCATGGGAACTCAAATCCTTTTGCTAGGGTGAAATTATTTGTACTTGAAGTTCAAAAAATATGATTATCAAGAGGTGGTGCCCCATAGTGATCCTATGGTTAGGGAAATTGATGACAAAGTTTTTGTGAATATAAGAAATTCTCATTTGCACTTTGCTGCAACAAGAGCACCTATTTTCTCTTGCTCTCGGGCCATTGTGTGGAATATAGACCACACTAATTTTAAAAAGAGTATGATTGTAGATGAAAAGTGTGGATGTGTGGGCTCATTCTTGGCTGAAAATTTAGAAAAGTATTATAGGTTCCCAAAACCATAATTCATGCTAGTTACTCCTTTCATGAATGATTTTTATGATAAGCATGATGTGAAAAATATTTTGGCAAGCTAGTGGAGGAAAGATAAAAGGTTCCAATATAAAACTAATGGCTAGTATGTTATCACAAATTTAAGAGAGCCATACATGTATCTCATGGCATTACTATGCTAATTGTACGGAGATAAAGTTTGTTCCCAGTTCATAGGTGCATGGGTTCCATTGGCCTACACAGTAGCCACAATAGGAGTATTGTTCAATTGAGAAGCCATTTTATCTAACCAGCTTAATCTTTTGATTGAAAGAGTACATAATACTAAGGAAAAGACTAGTGTGATCCCTTCTTTTTATATGGATTCATGTTTATTGGATGTCTTATGCGCTACAAATGTATTTTTGGGTCTTAAACTTAGTTGGAATATCTTAGAGGACGTTGTACATGTCTACTTTCATATTTTATAGAACAAAAAATACAGGAGGTCCTATACAACCATTTGCGACCTTTAATTGACACGGTTGTATTTTATCATTTTTTGTAGAGAATGCCCTAGATTAACTAATGATACAAAAAATATTATAAGTTACATCAATAATTCATATATACAAGAAGAATTAACTTATATAAGGATTTATGGTGCAACTATAATGCCTCGTCTTTTACTGAAGTATGTAAAATATAGGCTTGTTGTCGGTGAAATATCATATCAAATAGTTTTCCAAGGATTTAATGCTTCATTGTTAAAGGAAGCAAAGAAAAATAGATTTATCCCTTATGGTTTCAGAGTTGGTCATTACTTCATAAAATATCAAAAACATGCAAGGTTAGAAGCAACCAACCATCTTGACTACATGGGAAGTTTAGAAGACATGACCCCAAAGGCCTAGAGGCTAAACATTGTGATCAAGTATATGTAGCTTAGCCTTATAGTCATGAAAAGTGGGAAGATAAATTATTCTTTGAAAATTCTCATGACTCGGATGAAGTGTTGGAACGAAAGAAAATCCTCATATGATGATTTTCAAATATTTATCCATTGATGAATAGATGGCAGAAATACAAAGATGACTAGTTGTTGAAAGAGAAGTTGAGGAAGATAGAATGTTGGAAGAAATCAGGTTGAAGGAAGAGGCTGAACAAAATGCCATTCAAGATGAACATGAAAGGTTACAACAAGAGCAAGAACTCTAGAGAAAAATAGAGGAGTTGTGTTAAGCCCTAGACAAAGCCCCATGTTATGTATAAAACTCCTTATTAATCCCCTGGTTATTGAATTATTACATTTCTAGTGTTATATTAGTCAGTCAGTTAGAACCATTAATTGTACCCTTTCATTATTGCACCCTTTGTCTCCTATATATATATATATATATACCAAGGAGACTTGGTCTTAGAATAATCATATCTCATCTCATATTGTCTTCTGAATTGGATATATTGTAAAAGGAGGTTTCCCCCTCAAAGTGGACTGTATTCATTGACTTTTTATCATTTTTAAGGCGTTGGACCATAAAATTTGGTATTAGATCTTATGATCCTAGGGTTTCACTCCTCCAACTGAGACACCTTGGAATTTTTGCTATAATTTTTTTTCTGCGATGATTCAAACCCTGAAATTTTGAGGAGACTGAGGTGAAATATATAGGTACAAGTGGTAAAAATTCAAGGTATGGTTACTTATAATTTTGGAGATATATCCTATGGAATATAGGGTTTATGACTTGTTGGCGACGGAAGTCACTCTTGGATTGCAGCAGGAGCAGAGCCCGACGCCCATCAGTTTATTGTCACGAATTTGTTTAAAGGGGTGATCGGATGGGAGTAAACTCAGGACATAATCACTCTAACTAGGGGACCAGGCCTGGTATGTAAAAAACAAAGGAGGTATTGATCTAACTTCCGTCAGTGAGTTGATTGTAAAATGAGAAGGGGGAAGACTTGGTGAGATGAGTGAGCAAGACTGCCTCAGACATCAGGCCTTTCAACAACTTGAGGAAGAAAAACTCAGAATACAAAATCCTCTTGGTTCTGAGTTTCGGGGAACTGAAGGGTGATTTGACTGGATCCTCCAATTCCAAATCATTCAGCGTTGAGAATATACAAGAAATGATTAGAGACAATGCAACTATTACAGTGATCCAACCTACATCATCCTATAACAACGCAACTCGATTGGATCCTCCAATTCTGAGTTGTTCTAACACAGTGTAAACAAAGAGATGGAAATAAGTTGGCATTCATAAGGCAAGAAGTCTCAAGTGCCAATACATAACCAGAGCAACCAATGCTTGGTTAAAACTTTACAATCGGGAGCCTAGCTCAACCATCGATACTAAACAAAATGGAAAAAATGCCTACATATACTTGGAGCTGACTCAAGCACTGAAGGCACGATCATATCATAAATTCAATGCTTGACGTTAAGGAGCTTCTCTGTCAGGCGGTGCATGCAGATGTTGGGCATACTGCCCATGCATTCATTTGTCAGATGTAATCTCTGTCAGGATGGACTGTTAGTCCACCTCTACGCTTGGTCCTTTCCTGGCCTTCTATTTATGGAAGAAGACGACGTTCAACCACCATCAACTACCACAATAACTGCTTCCTTGGGATTGGGAATGGCCTTGGTCAACTCTGTACTCGGACGACGTGGAGGCTTTTCTTTGGATGCTGCTTCGTTGGACTGCTACGAGGGGACCCCTATGGAGGACGTGGATGAGGGTGAGATGAGAGGTGCTGAGGTGGAAGCACTAGGTGGTGAAGAAACAGAGGCTGTGACACCAGATGATGAGGCGATGTTCTGCGAGAAGGTGACAATGAGGTCGTAATGCGACAGGTTGGAGACTAAGGACACAACATAGGTGGAAGTGGCGTGGAGTATGGAGGTACAAGTGTTAGAGGGTAAGAGGGTCTAAGGGGAAAAGGAACATGACAACGAAGAGAGTGGAGGACGGGTATGTGGTAGCGAAAGGTAGAAGAGGAGCGAGAGATGTGATAGGGGAGGAAACATGGCGAAAGGCGGTAAGTGGAGGGAGTAGGAGATGTGACAAAAGGGGGCCCGCTTTAAACTGTCAATTCCGGACCCCCCCCCCCCTTATTAAAGGTAGAATAGCAGGGGGTCTGGAATCCATTCTCAGCCGCAGATCCAGGCACCCGAATCTTAGCTGCTTAAACTTTCACGCTCAATTTCGGACCCCCCCCCCTCCGCCTTAAAGGTAGAATGGTGAGGGGGCTTCGGAATCCAACCTCGACCGTAGATCTGGGCACACAGATCTCGACCACACAGATTTTCCCGTTGCTTAACGGATGCGCATTTGCGCCCGAAACTTAGGATAAGTGGGTTTTTCAACCCACTGCTTTTCATTTACCACTCCAAGGCCCAAACCATCGAGGAGAACACCCCTATACAAGAAATGTTGCTAACATGACTCATCCCAAATTCATTTTTAAAAGAATTATCTTGGAATTTTTGCTATAACTATTTTTCTGGGAAGTTTCAGATAGTGAAGTTTTGTGGAGACTTAGGACACTTATAATTATATTTGATAACAAGTAAAATTTTCCTCCATAACTAGAATTTACTAACTTGTATCCAAGGATCTGGTGAACAACAAATGAGAACACCCTTTCAAATTATAACTGAGACATGCCTTCCGATGTGTAACCATAGTGAAGTGAATAATAACAACAAAAAACAACACACCCAAAACAAAATAGAAAAAAATAAGAAACAAGCTTTATAAATCACAAGAAACTGTATAATATTTACAAATCATCATTCAATAATGACTAAGAAAAATATTTTTTAATAAATTGATCATTCACGAGGAGGTTTTCAACTTCCCCGACTAATGATTGAAAAATATATGTTGAAGGGCCAAGTTTTTTAGCAATATGAAATGGTCCTAGCCAAAGATGTTGAAACTTTGTGTGTTTTCCTTTTTCTTCATGAGCTTTGTCCCATTTCAAGACTAGATCACCAATTTGAAAATGTTTTTTTTATCAATTGAATATTTATCAAACCATCGTTTGATTATTGTTTATGTCCATGAAACTTATTTTTGGTTTGTTATCGTTCTTCCCTTAACTTCATTAATGCTTCTATTCTCATTTCCATCTTTGGACATGATTCTTCTTGAACAGACTGAGCTAGTTGCAAAGAAGGAAGAAAAACATTAGGAGGAAGAATAGATTATTTTCCATAGACAAGAAAATATGGTGAATTTCCTAATGATTTTTTAGGTGTTACTCTGTCTACCCATAATGAATTATGAAGTTGTTTATGCCAATTCCTTTGATGTTCATGAACAATATTTTTTAGGATTCATATTAAATTTTTATTGGTTGAATCTGCTAAGCCATTTCCTTGAGGGTAATAGTTTGCAAAATATTTAACAATGATCCCTTTCTCAAAAGTATATTCAATTAACTTAAGAGATGAAAAATAAGATACATTATCAAAAACCAAAGAATTTGGAATTCCAAACCTGGAAATTATGAATTGATTAAGGAAAGAGATAACCTAATATTCATTAACTTTATTGAGAGGATTGGCTTCAGTCCATCACGTAAAATAATATGTTGCAGTTAGAATTTATTTATGAAGCAGTGTAGAATTGGGATTAATCTCTCTAATTATATCTAAGCCCCATTGTTCAAATGGACCTTCAACTTCAACTAGCTGTAATGGAAAAGCAAGTTTATTTTTCCTTCATGAATATGTCGGACAGAGTTTACATTTTCTAGCATATGAATAATCATCTCTAAATAAGGTAGGCCAAAAGTAGCCAACCCTGAGAATTTTGCGTGTAATTATTTCCCCATTAAAATGTCCTCTAGCTGGTCCATCATGTAGTTGGACCAATACCTTATCCGCATCATATTTTTGAAAACATCTTAGAAAAACATCATCACAATTCTTTCTGAACAATACTCTATCAATGGACTGATATTTAGTTGATTTCAATCTTAACTCTCTTTTCTTCTTAGGTTCCAAGGATTGAGGAGAAGTACCATGGGTTAAATAATATTTGATGTCATTATACCATGAAAAGGTAGGTGTTGGAATATACAAAACTTCATTGCGTACCTCCAATTCGTTCTCCCAACCTTCTTGATCACTTACCTGGGTGCCTTTTGAATCAACCACTAACTTACATAGACCTTGTCCTCTCACAATTCTTGTTGGTTTGATTTTAAGGTCATATTATTGGAGTGATGTCATCCTATTTTCTCTCTTATCCCCTAATTCTTTCTAGACCAAAATATTTCTAATCAAGGGATGTGGTACGATGACGTTTGTATGTGACTTCAAAAGATATGGACGAAAATGCTTAACTGCTTTGAACACAACATAAGCATGTTTATCAATATCATGATACTTTAGCTCTGAACCTTGTAATCTAGAACTCATGAAAGATATTGGGACTTCAAAACCTTCTGATTTTTTCTAAGTCAACGCAACTGCATAGGAACGGTCAGATGCGAAGGTATACAAAATGAATTATTTTTCAACAAATATGGACTCATTAAAGTGGGAGCTTGAACAATTGCTTCTTTAATGTTTTTGAAATATTCTCTTTCTTTATATTCCCACTTAAATGCATACTTTTTTTTAATCATATCCTGCAAAGGTTTAACTATTTCAACAAAACTGGGGACAAACCTCCTTACAAAATTTATTTCCCTAAAAATGATTGCATATTTTTCTTATTGTGAGGGAAATAAATTTGTGAAATAGCTTTACTCCTTTCAGTATCTATTACAATTCCAAGTTTTGAAACAATAAATACCAAGAGTTTATCTTCTGTTACAACAAAAATTGTTTTCTTTGGATTTAAATAAATCTTATATCTTGTGCATAAAAAAAAATGTCTCAAGTGATCAACATGTTCATTTCTATTTCGAGAGTAGATTGTGATATCATCCAAATAAACAACCACATATTTGTTTATCAAACCTATAAAAACAATATCCATGGCTCTTTGGAATGTGGCAACTGCATTAATTAATTCGAAAGGAATTTTCCTATATGCATAGGTTCCGGTTCTAAAGGTGGTTTTTATTTGATCTAATTCAGAAACCAATATCTGATTATAACCTGAAAAGACATCTAAAAGAGAAAACATTTCAGATCTAGCTACTCTTATCAAAATTTGTTCCATCGGTGGAACAAGGCAATTATCCTTTTCCGGAGCTTTATTTAAATTGTGAAAATCGATACAAATTCTAATATCCTCGTTCTTTTTCCTAACTGGAACTAAATTTGAAACCCATTGTGAATGCCTAATTGGAAAGATAATCTTGTCATACAATAAATTGTTCAATTCTTTTTGATTTGAAGCTCAAGATTTAAATGAATTTTCCTTAATTTTGTTGTACAAGTTTAACCTCTTTCCTAGTAGGAATGACATGTTGAATAATTTTGGTATCATAGACTTTAAGATCGTCATAAGTCCATGCAAATATGTCTTTATGTTCCTTGAAGAGTTTGATAAAAGACATTATGTTAAGAGGGAGAAATATTTATTCCTAAATTAATATTTTGAGGATTTTGATTAGTTCCTAAATTTATTACTTCATGCTGCATTGAGACACTGTTGGTTTTACAATTTTTTTTTTTTTTTTTTTTAATTTATCTTGCAAATCATAAAACTTTTCTAATCTTACCACTGATTTTGGGATTCCATTTTCTATGTATGATGAATTATCTAGAGAGATCTCATGTATTTCCTCATCGTGTTGATTTTCATTTATGACAGAGTCTTTGAAAGTGCCTTCTTGTGTAAGAAATTTTAATATATGGTCATCATCATCAAAGACTGCCCAATTTGTGATGTTATTTGGAATTGAGGGCGTGAAATTAGGAGAAAAAATTGTTGAAGGAACCAATCGTGAGAAAACATTAGCAAGTAAGTCAACATCAACATTTAAAGGTCGAGGTATATAAATAATATTAAAACCATCATGATTGTCAATCAAAACTCCATACCTCACGTTGGTAGTTCCCTTTAGGTGATTATAAACACAATGTATCAAATTTCTCACCTGTTTGGTTACAATTTCATAATAGCCTACTATTTTTATTATTTCAATTTTGAGATCTATTGCTTTTTCGAGACCTTGAATACGAGCCTCATATTCTGCAACATTATTGGTACAAACAAATTCTAGCCTACATGCTAGTAGATTCTTATTTCCTGTAGGATATTTGAGGACACAACCAACACCTGCACCTTCATTTGATTTAGAGCCATCGAAATATAAAGTCCAAAAATATTTTGATCTTTTAACCAAATTACTAGATCCAAATTCTGCATAGTTGGATTCAACAACCTGAGTAAAGTGCATGATTTCAGAATGTATACCTGATTCTAAAAAAGGTGAAGGTTCTGCAATGAAATTTCCAAAGAATGAGTCGATACAAAAATTTCCCAATGTTGAATTTGAAGACATTATTGGTTCATTGGGTTCATTTAAATTCGTGACAGTATATTTCATGTGTTTTTCTCATTCAACCTTTGTTTGATTCGGTCAACCATTGAATGGTAACCAAAGATGCGACTAATCAATCAAAAAATAACCATAATTTTTTTTTGACCAATCTCTACTTAAAAGTAAACCATATGACTCTGGAATGTCGACTACAATAATACCAATGGTCTGATGAACTTTTGGATTTGAAGACAACCTAATTAAGACACCTTTTAATTCTCCTAAAACTTTAACATTTGATATGTCCAACCGTACAATTTGTATGGAATACTTCTTAGGCTCTATGTTCAACTTCTTGCACACAGAGTAAGGCATGACATTTGATGAAGCCCTTGAATCTACTAAACAATTATGTACATTTCTATTGAAAATTTCAAAAGTCAAAAGAAATGGAGGTGTATGTGAACCATATTTGTCTCCAATCAGAACAACATTGACATTTGATGAAATATTTTGATGTGTTTTCTCCACTTCATAATTAACTTGCAAAGAATGAATTAACTTGTTTTTTTGTTGCATTAATTTAGTTAATTCATAAAGAGAAATGTTGGCTCTAGTATTTTTCATATCTTCTACGAGGTCATAATCCAGAATATCAAAACAAACAGTGGGTTTGTTTTGGGTGGAATTCAACCTGTTTGTAGAAACTAATTTCTTGGGAGGAGATGCAATAATTGGTGTTTCAGAAGTGGAACAGAGACCTTTACTTATGGCTTGAGAAACACATATTTCTTCAGATATTTATTCCTCATCATGATTTATTATTCCATGATTAACATCCTGTTATCACACAGTTTGTAGCTGGGAGAAAAGGCTATAAGATTGGAGGCCAAACTGGCGTAACAGGAATCTATCCCACCCAATGTCACCATGATGGGGAGGTTCTTTCTCTTTAGGGAGGTTAGGCCCAGGGGAGACGTCCCCGGTGACCTGGAGTTTTGAAGAGGCAAAAGGATAATAAGACAAAGACAAGTTTTCCCCCTCACAAGTCACCACCAAAACAGATAGTCTCGGCTAAACAACCAATAATAGAGTAAATCCCCAATGAAGAACACCTGCCTGGAACAAAGCAACAATAAACTGATACATGCAAGCTATATTTCAATGGGTTAGTACTTCATAAGACTATCTGAT
>ML792466.1:57794-95569 GCA_009831015.1 Picea engelmannii | reverse complement strand
TCAACAACTTAGGGTTAGTTCCTAGACTAGGGTTAGTAGTTAGGGTTTGACTCAAGGTTTTGAAAGTAGTGTGATCAAGTTCCACTTCAATGTTGGAGGACTTCTAGATCAGTGCCTTAGGGTTTAATGGAGTCATAAGTGAACGAAACAAAGGTTGAAGGAGGCAAGATTTCAAGGATTAGAGGGAAAAGTTTTGAGGTGCTGCTAAAGCAGGGCCTCAAAATCGGAACCCTAGGAGAGAAGTCTCACTCCAGTGTTGCTAAAGCAAGGCCTCATGCTCTCTCCTCCTTCCCGACAAACAACTAGCTTAATAATAACAAAATATAACCAAAACAAGAGGGTTTGATGAGGTGAGGTGTTTCTAAGGCAAGGCCTTTCAGCAAACCCTAGAAAGAGTACAGCCCTAGTGTAGTAGACCTAGGCCAGGTACGTCTCAATCCTTTTGGCTTCAAAATAGTACGGCTAGAAAAGAGGAAGAGGAAGTAGGAGTGTAGCTAAGGCTAGGCTCTTTCTTTCCTCAACAATGATTTAAGGTTTCTCTATCAGGGGACATGAGACAATGACCTACTTGTGTGCTTGTCCCCTAGGGTTTTGATTCAACAATATTTATAAACAAATGTAAGAAATTAAACTACAACCATTCATTCAAGAAGTTTTGCAGAAAAATACTTACAAATCACCAAGAAATAACCATGCAAACTCTAGTTGTAACACCTTCCTTCAAGAGAAACACCATAAATGCCAAAAATATCTTCCTTCAACAAGTGTGCATCACTTAGTTAAGCCAAAAACCCAAGATAGGGTGCAAATTTCAGACCTCCTTATGGAGTGAATGAGTTATGATGATAAAATGAGGATCAAAATCCTCAATATATACTGTATCAATGACCTAATTTACCTTTTAGGTCATAAAAAGGTCGACAAGGCCATAATATCAAAATCATATTGTTTTTACATTAAATGCTAAGTAAAAACCCTAATCAAGCAGAAAGGTAAGACGTCACCCCTTTCTAGGGTGACGTTAGCCCCTAATAGGGCAAATGCAACCTCTTGAAGTGAGACGTTAGCCCTCCTTTGGCTCCTCCAAGATGCCACATGTGCCAACTACCTTGTCCATGTGCCAACATGCTTATGATGATGTCATAAGCCTCTTGGTGACATCCTAGCCCATCTAGAGCCAACGTCCCACGAAAAATGGGTCAACCCCCCTAGGTCCAGCTGTGTCGGGGTGCCTTTGGTGGAACATCCTCTTCTTCTCTGGTGCAAAGTCTCTGATCATCCTTTTCCCTCTCGTTGCCCCCTGATGGGGTCTCAGCATCCATCTGGTGGGCTCTTCAGCCCCATGGAGGTTTGAACTGATCATCTCCCCATGTGTACCGGTCCAAATGGGTGCCTTCTTCCCTCCAAAGTGGATAAGTAATATGAGTCATCAACTGATTCCATTCCAACTTTGAAGGGTCCAAGCCATGATTGTGTGCTTCCTTTGACATTAGTTGGCTCTCCCTTTTGGGTATTCCACATCCATACCATGTCTCCTTCCTTGTGTTTCCTGATTTTGTATTTGGTTGTCCCTTGGACGACCTTGGTGTATTGTGCAGAGGGAGGAGGGTGGGCTTCCGCTCTGAACACTTCTTGCTGGGATGGACAGATCTGTACATCATATTTTACCTTTTTTAGTATCTTCACCGTCATGGCTTCTTTGTCTTTGAATTCTTCTAGGAGTTGCTGGTATTCTTCCCTTTTGGGCCATTCGATTTGATCAAAATATTCTTCTGTAGTGAAAGGCATGTCTTCCGGAGAATACCTTTGAAGAGTCTGTATGATCTCATCATGTGCCTTGTCATCTTTGACAGAGTGAGTAATTTCTTGCACATGGATTCCGGTCACTGGCACGTTGAAGAGATGGCCTATTGTTCCATTTTTCAAAGGTAATTCCAAAAAGGTGAGGTCCATCTCGAGGGTGCCACCCAACATTGCACCAAATTTCCTAGACAACAACATCCCCCACACATCTGGGACGTCAACTATCACAATGTCAATGTGGATCATCTTCTCTGGGTACTCCTTAAGGAAAACTTCCACATTTTCAACTACCCCATGTGTGGGTATATCTTTTGACTCGAATCCACACACATTTCTGTAAGGACGTGTGACCTTAAACCCTAATTGTTGCATGACTTTAAGTGACATCATGTTAGCACCTGCCCCTGTATCTGACATGCAATGGTTGATGCTTTTATTGTTCATTATTAAAGTCATGAAAAAGGGAGGGTTCTCACCGTATTGGATCCTGAAGTGATTGGCTTGCAACATGATAGGAGGATCCATGGGTCCATCTAATTCTTGAAAGAAATTGTCAAAGTATTTTTTGATGGATGGGACCTTAATGAATTCTTTCAGGGGAATGTTTACATGTATCTTAGATAGTGCCCCTTCAAAGTCAAATTTCAAATCGACCACTTCATTTTTGGACGTTTTGGGAAGTAGTGCGTCCAGTGGGGTTTTTTTTGGGTCAACGGTAGGTTGGTTCATTTTCTTTCTTCTATATACTTGGACCTCTTGTTTCTTTAGCTTCTCTTTTGATTCTTGGTCTAGGTTGTTTATCACCGCCATCCTAGCTGACCTGACTGCCTCTTTTATGGCAATTTGATGTTCTTCAGCCGTGATATTTATCTGAGGGCCCTCCATGAGATGGCCTATATTGTTCACTTGTTGGTGGCCATTATCACTATAAGGGAATTCATGCTCCCAATGTGCTTCACTGCATTCTAGGCACCAAGGGTTTTCATCCACAACGTTCGTAGGGGCTAGGGTATTTGGAACTTCTTGCTCATTCTTAGGTTTGTAAAATTGATTTCCCTTTATATGGTACCCTAGGTGCTTGGGTTTGGGATCTCTACAAGGCGACGATCCTACTCATCATTTGCTCTTGATTTTTCATGACACTATCCATGGAAGCTTGTAATTTGGCTATACTGGTGCAAATATCTAAGGTAGGTTCGACACTGTGGACCAACTTTGGCTTGGTGTCCATTTTTCCCCTTGGATTTGCAAAAGGCTCAATCTTGGACGAAAGGAGGTTTCCTTCAATCTAAGTAGCGAGATCTTGGGATTCTCGGATGGATTGGGGTTTTTTTCCCCTAAGGAGATACCCTAATTGGCCATTGAAATACTTGGTGTAAATATGAATGAGGTAGTCATCCTTCGGATGGTGGCTTGCCAGAATCTTTTGCAGCAAGGCTTCAAACCTTGTGTGGAGCTCCCAGATAGACTCATTTTCATGTTTCCAAAGGTTATTTAGCCGGGTAAGAAGCATGTTAGGATCCTCTTTGACACTCCATCTCTTGAGGAAATCTTCTTCTAACTTGTCCATGGTTTTAATGCCATCATCGGGAAGGCTCAAGTACCAATGCCTTGAAGCATCATAAAGGGTAGCGGAGAATAACTTCATGACTAGGTATTCAGCATCATCACTAATGGGATGAAGCTGAAAAAACACCCAAAAGTTACTCATATGCTCTTCAACATTGATTGCATCAGTACCGGTAAACTTAGGTAGGCACTTTTCATATTTGGGTGGCATTTGCCTAGGGAAGCTTGGTATGGTTGACATGTCTAGTGGTTTGAAAAGAGTAGATGACCATTGTCTTTGATTGTTGGTTGGGTTCATTGTAGCGGTCTGAGAGATAGACATGATTCTTAAAGGAAGGCTTTCCCCAAAGAGTGATTTGACAACATGAGTTTTCTTGGGAGGATTCCTTTTGAAAGACAAAGGAGGATGATTAAACCTCTTTGTGGTTTGTGGAGTTGCCAGATAGTTTACTTGAAGCTATCAAAGAAAATGGAAAACACCCTAGTGGAGTTGCCAGATAAGCTTGTAAGATAAGGCTTCTAGAGGCAAGGCTTACTAAAAAGTGTCGTCCGAGGAAGGTTTGACTCAGTGTTCCCCGGCAACGGTGCCAAAATGTTAACGCATAGTTTGTAGCTAGGATAAAAGGTTACGAGACGGAAGGTCAAATTGGCATAACATGAACCTATCCCACCCAATGTCACCACGGCGGGGAGGTTCTTTCTTTTTAGGGAGGTTAGGCCCATAGGAGACGTCCCCGGTGACCTAGGGCTTTGAAAGGGCAAAGGTTAATAGGATAAAGATAAGTTTCCCCCTTTCACAGATCACCACCAAACAGATAGTCTGACTTTATAGTCAATAAAGATAACTGGAAGCAATAACCAAGTAGAATCCTTGCCCGAGAACAAAGCAACAATAAACTGATATATGCAGGCTTTGGTTAGTACTTCATATACATCAACAACTATATGATATTCAATATAAGCAATTTGAAAGTAAATGTTGACGAAGTCAATGTTTACAAAATAACAATGAAAAATTAATGTCACTTAATCAATAAATACTCGAATGATATGACATTCAATGCAACAAGTCAATACTTAACTCAATTAATGCCTTCAACTACCATTCAATTTCTCATAAAGTAAAACATTGCTGCACCAATGATATAATAGCCAAAGATGACATCAACATTAGGGTTAGTAGGGTTAGTTCCTAGACTAAGGTTAGTAGTTAGGGTTTGACTCAAGGTTTTGAAAGTAGTGTGATCAAGTTCCACTTCAACATTGGAGGACTTCTATATCAGTGTCTTAGGGTTTAATGGAGTCATAAGTGAAGGACGCAAAGGTTGAAGGAGGCAAGATTTCAAGGACTAGAGGGAAAAGTTTTGAGGTGGTGCTAAAGCAGGGCCTCAAAATCTGAACCCTAGGGGAGAGAGGCTCACTTCAGTGTTGCTAAAGCAAGGCCTTGTGATCTCTCCTCCTTCATGGCAAACGACTAGCTTTATAATAATAAAATATAACCAAAACAAGAGGGTTTATTGAGGTGAGGTGTTGCTAAGGCAAGGCCTTTTAGCAAACCCTAGAAAGAGTACGAACCTAGTGTAGTAGACCTAGGCCAGGGATGTCTCACTCCTTTTGGCTTCAAAATAGTACGGCTAGCAAAGAGGAAGAGGAAGTAGCAGTGTAGCTAAGGCTAGGCTCTTTCTTTCCTCAACAATGGTTTAAGGTTTCTCTATCAGGGGACATGAGACAATGACCTATTTGTGTGCTTGTCTCCTAGGGTTTTGATTCAACAATATTTATAAACAAATGCAAGAAATTAAACTACAACCATTCACTCAAGAAGTTTTGCAGAAAAATACTTACAAATCACCAAGAAATAACCATGCAAACCCTAGTTGTAACACCTTCCTTCGAGAGAAACACCATAAATGCCAAAAATCTCTTTCTTCAACAAGTGCGCATCACTTAGTTCAGCCAAAAACCCAAGATAGGGCACATATTTAAGACCTCCTTATGGAGTGAATGAGTTATGATCCTAAAATGAGGATCAAAATCCTCAATATATACTGTATCAATGACCTAATTTACCTTTTAGGTCATAAAAAGGTCGACAAGGCCATAATATCGAAATCATATTGTTTTGACATTAAATGCTAAGTAAAAACCCTAATTAAGCAGAAAGGTAAGACGTCACCCCTTCATAAGGTGACGTTAGCCCCTAATAGGGAAAATGTAGCCTCCTGAAGTGAGACATTAGCCCTCCTTGGGTTTCTCCAAGCTTCCACACATGCCAACTTCCCTGTCCATCTACCAGCACACTCATGATGATGTCATAAGCCTCTTGGTGACGTCTAGGCCATCTAGAGCCAACATCCCCCTGAAAATGGGTCAATCCCCCTAGGTCTAGCTGTGTCGGGGTGCCTCTAGTGGAACATACTCTTCTTCTTCAGTCCAAAGTCTCTGGTCATCATATGCCCTGTCTTTGTCCCTTGATGGGATCTCATCATCTGTCTGGTAGGCTCTTCAGCCCCATGGAGGTCCGAACTGATCATCTCCCCATGTGTACCGGTCCAAATGGTACCTGTCCGTCGGGTATGGTCCTGCACATCAAAAGCTACACCCTCCATGGGCTCATCAGTCACAGGGATCATAGAAATTTCAATCACATTTCATAATTAATATTATTAAACATATGCATAAAATCCCTAATACATCAGTCAATAGCTCAAAGACGTTACAAAAGCCTGCAATACAAGTCTGGGGAAAAATACAAGGCATCCTATTGGGCTAGTGTCCATAGAAAAAAGGAAAGTTCCCAGAAATACCTAATCCAAGCCATGTAAGTGGATGATGTGGTCAGGGGATGTCCAACCATGTGGGTGTAGTAAGGGCCTAGGATGCAAAGTGTTACCTGTGGGTGCCTTTGTAGAAGGCGAGTTGTCCCTGTCATGGATGCATTTTTTCCAAGCCCATTCTTGCCTTTATTCTTTTATTCTTTTTTTTCTTTTTTGTTTAAGAGATAATTAGGGGACACTGCCTTGGTGTGGTGACCAGAGCTGACAACGTTACCCACAAGTACTTTAGCATAAATGAGAAGATGGCTCGTGATGAGACCCCCTTTCCCTTGGGCATGCAACCAAGAGTCACTGCCCTGGCGTGGTAACCAGTTGGTGGCAATGTCATACTGCTAGGTACCCATGAACCTAATAGGCTGGCTCGTGATGAGACCCTCTATCCTCTGACTAGGTATTATTTTGTTACTTTTCTAGGTCCCTCTTGTTGAGAATCCTTTTATTGCTTTCTCGGGGATCCTTGGGCGAAGCATCTCGAGGTTTATTTTTTTAGGATTTTATCTTTTACCAACTTGATTTTACCTTTTGAGCCTTTAGCCCTTTCTTCCCATGAGGTAAGATGCAATCCTGAAAATAGGTCAACCCAATGCCCAGACAAGGGGAAAGGGATAGACGAGCGAGAAACAAGATGTAAAAGTGGTACTATGATGGGACTAGACGATGGCTTTTCAGAAGTCCCCCCAGTGGAAAATGCAAACCTACAGACATAGGCTTGCTAGGGCACCCTGTCAATCCCCCCAAACATGGTCAAGTGGGACAATGTAAGATCCAATGCATATATTTAAAGGTTTCAATGATCAAAATTGACACATACCATGATACCTGGACCAATTACCTCATGGAGCAAGAACCTCTTCTGATACAGAACCAAGCCGATGGTGATGGATGCCACTGCTGATATCAAGACAAAGATGATGGAAGAAGAAAAGGTGGGCGCTCCAGGGCCATGCTCAGGTCAATCCTGCTCTCGGTACTCCATGTCTAGGACATGTGGGCCTCAAGACATGATCTCCTAGTTATCCCTAAAAATTGGGGATAACATCTGGCTCCAACTCGGGGACATGTGATCACCTTAGAGCGCATGAGAACCTTAACATCTCTGGCATAACCTACAGACCTTATCAATCTCGATAGAAGTATCGGTAACAAAATTTGGGGTGGCAATTCCACCCCAACATACATACATACACACACACACACACACACACACACACACACACACACACATATATATATATAGACTGAAAGAAAACAATCAATAGATGTAAATGTGAAAGCAAACTAACATGCAATGCAAATGGTATAATACATGAATGCAAGAATGCCTACATACCTGTACTTACCTGTGAAGTCAGGTCCCCCCACCTTGGTGGGGTTTGAGGAGGTTCCCGCTGATAGGTAATGGATGCCTTCTTCCCTCCAAAGTGGATAAGTAATATGAGTCATCAATTGATTCCATTCCAACTTTGAAGGGTCCAAGCCATGACTGTGTGCTTCCTTTGACATTAGTTGGCTCTCCCTTTTGGGTATCCCACATCCATACCATGTCTCCTTCCTTGTATTTCCTGATTTTGTATTTGGTTGTCCCTTGGACGACCCTGGTGTACTGTGCAGAGGGAGGAGGGTGGGCTTCTGCTGTGAACACTTCTTGCTGGGACAGACGGATCTGTACATCATCTTTTACCTTTTTTAGTATCTTCACCATCCCAACTTATTTGTCTTTGAATTCGTCTAGGAGTTGCTGGTATTCTTCCCTTTTGGGCAATTCGATTTGATCAAAATCTTCTTCTGTAGCAAAAGGCATGTCTTCCAGAGAATACCTTTGAAGATTCTGCATGATCTCATCATGTGCCTTGTCATCTTTGACGGAGTGAGTAATTTATTTCACATGGATTCCGGTCACTAGCACATTGAAGAGACGGCCTATTGTTCCATTTTTCAAAGGCAATTCCAAAAAGGCGAGGTCCATCTCGAGGGTGCCACCCAACATTGCACCAAATTTCCTAGACAACAACATCCCCCACACATCTAGGACGTCAACTATCACAATGTCAATGTGGATCATCTTCTCTGGGTACTCCTTAAGGAAAACTTCCACATTTTCAACTACCCCATGTGTGGGTATGGATTTTGACTCGAATGCACACACATTTCTGTAAGGACGTGTGACCTTCAACCCTAATTCTTGCATGACTTTAAGTGACATCATGTTGGCACCTGCCTCTGTATCTAACATGCAGTTGTTGAGGATTTTATTGTTTATTGTTAAAGTCATGAAAAAGGGAGGGTTCTCACCGTATTGGATCCTGAAGTGATCGGCTTGCAACATGATAGGAGGATCCATGGGTCCATCTAATTCTTGAAAGAAATTGTCAAAGCGTTTTTTGATGGATGGGACCTTAATGATAGATTTCAGGGGAATGTTTACATGTATCTTAGATAGTGCCCCTTCAAAGTCAAATTTCAAATCATCCCCTTCATTTTTGGACGTTTTGGGAAGTAGTGCGTCCAGTGGGGGTTTTGTTTGGTCAACAGCAGGTTGGTTCATTTTCTTTCTTCTATATACCTGGACCTCTTGTTTCTTTAGCTTCTCTTTTGATTCTTGGTCTAGGTTGTTTATCACCGCCATCCTAGCTGACCCGACTGCCTCTTTTATGGAAATTTGATGTTCTTCAGCTGTGATATTTATCTAAGGGCCCTCCATGAGATGGTCGATATTGTTAACTTGTTGGTGGCCATTATCACTGTAAGGGAATTCATGCTCCTAATGTGCTTCACTGCATTCTAGGCACCAAGGGTTTTCATCCACAATGTTCGTAGGGGCTAGGGTATTTGGAACTTCTTGCTCATTCTTAGGTTTGTAAAATTGATTTCTTTTTTGAAATTTCCCTTTATATGGTACCCTAGGCGCTTGGGTTTGGGATCTCCCCAAGGCGACGATCCTACTCATCATTTTCTCTTGATTTTTCATGACACTATCCATGGAAGCTTTGAATTTGGCTATACTCGTGCAAAGATCTGAGGTAGGTTCGACACTGTGGACCAACTTTGGCTTGGTGTCCATTTTTCCCCTTGGATTTGCAAAAGGATCAATCTTGGATGAAAGGAGGTTTCCTTAAATCTTAGTAGCGATCTCTTGGGCTTCTTGAATGGATTGGGGGTTTTTTTCCCCAAGGAGATACCCTAATTGGCCATTGAAAGACTTGGTGTAAATATGAATGAGGTAGTCATCCTTCGGATGGTGGCTTGCCAGAATCTTTTGTAGCAAGGCTTCAAACCTTGGGTGGAACTCCCGGGTAGACTCATTTTCATGTTTTCAAAGGTTATTTAGCTGGGTAGGAAGCATGTTAGGATCCTCTTTGACACTCCATCTCTTGAGGAAAGCTTCTTCTAACTTGTCCATGGTTTTAATGCCACCATCGGGAAGGCTCAAGTACCAATGCCTTGAAGCATCATAAAGGGTAGCAGAGAATAAATTCATGACTAGGTCTCCAGCATCATCACTAATGGGATGAAGCTGAAAAAATGCCCAAACGTTACTCATATGCTCTTCAACACTGATTGTATCAGTACCGATAAACTTAGGTAGGCACTTTTCATATTTGGGTGGCATTTGCCTAGGGAAGCCTGGTATGGCTGACATGTCTAGTGGTTTGAAAAGAGTAGATGACCATTGTCTTTGATTGTTGGCTAGGTTCGTTGTAGCAGTCTGAGAGCTAGACATGATTCTTAAAGGAAGGATTTTCCTAAAGAGTGATTTGACAACAAGAGAGTTCTTGGGAGGCTTCCTTCTGAAAGATAAAGGAGGATTATTAAACCTCTTTGTGGTTTGTGGAGTCACTCGATAGTTTACTTGAAGCTATCAAAGAAAAGGGAAAACACCCTAGTGGAGTCGCTAGGTAAGCTTGTAAGATAAGGCTTCTAAAGGCAAGGTTTATCGAAAAGTGTCGTCTGAGGAAGGTTTGACTTAGTGTTCCCTGGCAGCGGTGCCAAAATGTTATCGCACAGTTTGTAGATAGGATAAAAGGGTATGAGACGGAAGGCCTAACTGGCGTAACATGAACCTATCCCACCCAATGTCACCACGATGGGGAGGTTCTTTCTTTTTAGGGAGGTTTGGCCCAGGGGAGACGTCCCCGATGACCTCGGGCCTTGAAAGGGAAAAGGTTAATAGGATAAAGATAAGTTTCCCCCTTTCACAGATCACCACCAAACATATAGTCTGACTTTATAGCCTATAAATATAACTAGAAGCAATAACCAAGTAGAATCCTTACCTGAGAACAAAGCAACAATAAACTGATATATGCAGGTTTTGGTTAGTACTTCATATACATCAACAACTATCTGATATTCAATATAAGAAATTTGAAAGTAAATGTTGACGAAGTCAATGTTTACAAAATAGCAATGAAAAAATAATGTCACTTCACCAATAAATACTAGAACGATATGGCATTCAATGCAACAAGTCAATACTTAACTCAATTAATGCCTTCAACTACCATTCAATTGCTCATAAAGTAAAACATTGCTGCACCAATGATATAATAGCCAAGGATGACGTCAACATTAGGGTTAGTAGGGTTAGTTCCTAGACTAGGGTTAATATTTAGGGTTTGACTCAAGGTTTTGAAAGTAGTGTGATCAAGTTCCACTTCAATGTTGGAGGACTTCTAGATCAGTGCCTTAGGGTTTAATGGAGTCATAAGTGAAGGATGAAAAGGTTGAAGGAGGCAAGATTTCAAGGACTAGAGGGAAAGGTTTTGAGGTGCTGCTAAATCAAGGCCTCAAAATTGGAACCCTAGGGGAGAGAGGCTCACTCCGGTGTTGCTAAAGCAAGGACTCATTCTCTCTCCTCCTTCCCAGCAAACGACTAGCTTTATAATAATAAAATATAACCAAAACAAGAGGGTTTGATGAGGTGAGTGTTGCTAAGGCAAGGCCTTTCAACAAAACTTAGAAAGAGTATGGCCCTAGTGTAGTAGACTTAGGATAGGGACGTCTCACTCCTTTTGGCTTCAAAATAGTACGACTAGCAAAGAGGAAGAGGAAGTAGGAGTGTAGCTAAGGCCAGGCTCTTTCTTTCCACAACGATGGTTTAAGGTTTCTCTATCAGTGGACATGAGACAATGAACTACTTGTATTCTATTCACCTAGGGTTTTGATTCAACAATATTTATAAACAAATGCAAGAAATTAAACTACAACCATTCACTCAAGAAGTTTTGCAGAAAAATACTTACAAATCACCAAGAAATAACCATGCAAACTCTAGTTGTAACACCTTCCTTCAAGAGAAACACCATAAATGCCAAAAATCTCTTCCTTCAACAAGTGCGCATCACTTAGTTCAGCCAAAAACCCAAGATAGGGCGCAAATTTAAGACCTCCTTATGGAGTGAATGAGTTATGATCCTAAAATGAGGATCAAAATCCTCAATATATACTGTATCAATGACCTAATTTACCTTTTAGGTCATAAAAGGCCGAAAAGGCCATAATATCAAAATCATATTGTTTTTACATTAAATGCTAAGTAAAAACCC
This sequence comes from Picea engelmannii, assembly GCA_009831015.1. Taxonomy (NCBI): domain Eukaryota; kingdom Viridiplantae; phylum Streptophyta; class Pinopsida; order Pinales; family Pinaceae; genus Picea; species Picea engelmannii. The sequence goes on along the minus strand of ML792466.1, from coordinate 83,814 downwards.
TAATTAAGCAGAAAGGTAAGAAGTCACCCCTTCATAAGGTGATGTTAGCCCCTAATAGGGAAAATGCAGCCTCTTGAAGTGAGACGTTAGCCCTCCTTGGGATTCTCCAAGATGCCACACGTGCCAACTGCCCTGTCCATCTGCCAACATGCTCATGATGATGTCATAAGCCTCCTGGTGACGTCCTAGGCCATATAGAGCCAACATCCACTGAAAATGGGTCAATCCCCCTAGGTCCAGCTGTGTCGGGGTGCCTCTGGTGGAACGTCCTCTTCTTCTCCAGTGAAAAGTCTTTGATCATCCTTTACCCTGTCTCTGCCCCCTGATGGGGTCTCAACATCCATCTGGTGGGCTCTTCAACCCCATGGAGGTCTGAACTGATCATCTCCCCATGTGTACTAGTCCAAATGGTACCTGTCCGTCGGGTCCTACACATCAAAGGCTACGCCCTCCGTGGGCTCATCAGTCACATGGATCATAGCAATGTCAATCACATTTCATCATTAATATTATTAAACACATGCATAAAATCCCTAATACATCAATCAATAGCTCAAAGACGCTACACAAGCCTGCAATACAAGTATGGGAAAATGACAAGGCATCATATTGGGCTAGTGTCCACAGGAAAAGGAAAGTTCCCAGAAAGACCTGATCCAAGTCATGTAATTGGATGATGTGGTCAGGGGATGTCCAAGCATGTGGGTGTAGTAAGGGACAAGGATGCAAAGTGTTACCTGTGGGTGCCTTTGTAGAAGGCGAGTTGTCCCTGTCATGGATGCATTTTTTCTAATCCCATTCTTGCCTTTATTCTTTTTATTCTTTTATTCCTTTTTACCTTTTGTTCAAGAGATAATCAGGGGACACTGCCTTAGCATGGTGACCAGAGCTGATATCGTTACCCACAAGTACTTTCACAAAAATGAGAAGGCTGGATCGTGAAGAGACCCCCTTTCCCTTGGCCATGCAACCAAGAGTCACTGCCCTGGCGTGGTAACCAACTGGTGGCAATGTCATACTGCTAGGTACCCATGAACCTAATAGGCTGGCTCGTGATGAGACCCCCTATCCTCTGACTAGGTCTTGTTTTATTATTTTTCCGGGTCTCTCTTATTTCTTGCTGAGAAGCCTTTTATTGCTTTCTCGGGGATCCTTGGGCGAAGCATCTCGAGGTTTATTTTTTTAGGATTTTATCTTTTACCAGCTTGATTTTACCTTCTGGGCCTTTGGCCCCTTCTTCCCATGAGGTAAGATGCAATCCCAAAAATAGGTCAACCCAATGCCCGAACAAGGGGAAAGGGATAGATGAGCGTGAAACAATATGTAAAAGTGTTACTATGATGGGAGCAGCCGATGGATTTTCAGAAGTCCCCCCAATGGCAAACCCAAACCTACAGACATAGGCTTGCTAGGGCACCCTATCATTCCCCCCAAACATGGTCAAGTGGGCAAATGTAAGATCCAAGCAGTTGTTAGAGATAAAATGAATCAAATGCATATATTTAAAGGTTTCAATGATCAAAAGTGACACATACCATGATACCTGCACCAATTACCTCATGGAGCAAGAACCTCTTTTGATACAGGACCAAGCCAATGGTGATGGATGCCACTCTTGCTGTCAAGACAAAGATGATGGAAGAAGAAAAGGTGGGCCCTCCAGGGCCATGCTCAGGTCAATCCTGCTCTCGGTACTCCATGTCTAGGACCTATGGGCCTCGAGACATGATCTCCTAGTTATCCCTAAAAAGTGGGGATAACACATCCCATATAACATTAATTGATGATTCAATGTTTTTTTCATCCCTTTTCTCTTCTTGATTTGATTTTCCTTCCTCTTCTTCTTCCATTGCAACTAAAACATTATAAATGTTAATAAAGGATGTTTTTTTTTTTTTTCAAAATGATTTTCTTCATGAGTTCAACAATAATGATCTTGAACAAACTCCTCAATATGTATTTCTTAAGGGGAAGTGTTTTGGTTATTAGGAGGTGGATAATTTATTCTAAAAGGAGGTTTCCAAGGTGTCCTATATGATGAACTTTCACCTGATTTTTTTTTATTGAGATCTATAATATCATTTGAGAGCTTTTTAATAAGTATTTGAAGACTATATATCACGCCCATAAATATTTGGCCTGGGTCATAGCGATTTAGCCTTCTCGTTGGAATGTGGCACTGCAACCTATTCCACTTGGTGGCGAGGGCATCCCAAGTGTACTGGGTTCAGACTACACCTTCACTTCAACTTATAACAATCATGACGGTTTAACATGTTATACATGTTCTTTACTTAGCACAATTCCTAAACAAGCATATACACAGTACATAGTTCAATATGTAAAATCGAGTGGCCCAACTAGCCTAACACCCATTATTTTAGACTATGGGAGCCAGAACACCTGCTCATATTCTTCAGAACTCCCCTTCCTGTCATGAACCACAAATATTTTCACCTCACCGAACCAAAGACTCGCCCAAATGCTTCATTGTGTGATCATGTCACTTAGTCAAACTTGCCCCCATTCTCATTGACCATGTTGTGCTTAAATTCCTTGTGTCTTCTTCCATTTGGCATTTCCCCTTTCCTTTTGATATATGATTAGCCAAGGTGGATGGTCGCGTCCTTTGGGTGCATCGTTCCAATGTGTCTCTTCCCGAAGGGTGTTGGGCGCGTCATTTTTTCGAGCATCTACACGTCAAGGTATTTTCGGGCGTGTTGGTTCGTTGAGCACACATAATTTGTCCAAGGTTCCATCTCATCTAGGAATGCATATCAAATCAACACCCCTTCTTATATTCATCATGCTATTCATTTGGGAACACCCACCTAGATGGGCACCCCATGCCTTATCCACCGAAACCTTTGTGCTCTTCGCTTAGCCAAGTCATGGGTGTGCTAGCCCATGGGCTGGACGCTCCAACCCAACTGAACATCATGCTTCATCTTGCCAAGGGTTATGAAGGTTCCCCGACTCACCTTTTCCCACAGACAAGTGCCGAGTGTCTTGCCCGATCATTGGGTTTGTCATTGGTGGGTCATTCATGCCATGGGAGGGCGTGCTCTGACCCTTGGCGTCATAGGTCTTACATCCTCCCCAACCTCAAGTCATTGTCATCCTCAACAAACTTGGCATCCTTCCTCCATGGTTCTTCTACTCGAATGCACATATATTATGCATCCACTGCCATAGTGCCTCTTGACTTTCCCAACAATTTTCTTCCTTCGGTCTATCCTTCCACCGAACGAAGTACTCGTGTCTTCAATTTTTTCCAAATCCGACAATTATGAATGTTAAAACCTCATCAACATCCAACTTGGGTCGGTCGACAACCATCGCGGGTGTGTGGGTGGGCTCAAATCGGTCTAGTTCCTCTGCATCCATACGACATAGTCTCAACTTGCTAATGTGAAAGATAGGTTTTAACGACTTCAAGTGATATGGGAGCTTCAACTTGTAAGTGACTTCACCAATCTTCTCAAGTATTTTGAACAGGATTTCAGACCTCCAAATGAGTGATGGAGTCATCCAAGATGGTGGTGCACATTGATGCTTTCCCATATTGACGAAGACCTAATATCCTATGTTTAACTTTGCATCCCATCTCTCACGATCCACCCAATACTTCATCCTCTCCCTCGCATCAATATGATGAATGTGATCCATCTACAACCGATCCTCCCAACCTGTCATGAATCCCAAGGTCGATGGAAATTTTTTGTAATATCCATTCATCACCAAGTGTGGGGTGATGGGTTGTTTTCCATTCGTCAGTTCAAACGGACTATAGCTCATTGCGTAGCTATTTTGAAAGTTATAAACGAACTGAGTCACATCCAATAGATCTGGACAATTAGTTTGATATGCTTGCACATAGTGTCACAAGTATTCCTCCAGTAGTCCATTGATGCATTCTATCTGACCAGTTGTTTGTTGATGATATGAGGAGCTCATCAACATGTTCATGCCCACAAGATTGAACATTGATGCCCAAAACTTTCCAGTGAAACTCACATCTCTGTCCGATACAATGCTTAATGGAAGGCCCCAACATACATGCCTACAATCTGGTGTCAGTATTTTCTTGTTAACAAATAAGACAATTCTGGACATAATCTTCCACGTCTCACGTCAAACATTCCCATAACTATCGTCTCTCCAACAATGCCAATGTCCTTCGTTGTCTTGGGTGGACAACCTAAGGTGAGTCTTGACACTCCTTCAAGAGCTCCTTACAATGATTAATTGACTTGGGTACATAGATGTGCTCATGATACGAATTTATAAATGGAACGAAATGGAATATAGATTTATAGAAAAGAAATACCCAAATATACAATAAAACTTGACTTCTATTAATAAAGAGAATATGTTGAAGCTGTAAAAATGTAGACTGAAACAAACTTGCCAGAATGGTGGCACCTTATCTCTGAGAAGAGATGCGACAAATACACTCATTTGCAAGAAGATGGTTACAATGAGGCTCCAAAGGCCTTTTTAACATAAAGAATAAATGAGAAAACCCTAAACATCCAAAAAACTAACCCTAAGAGATGAAGCACCAAAAGTCATGTGGGCCCCGATGGGGTAAGTTGGTACTCAACTTCCCGGGGTTGTAACTTTTGCATACAATCTTAGTTTTAGGCACACGATAGCTTGTTGGAAAGAACTATTCGAGGACTACACATGTTTCCATCACACTTTGAATAAACCCTATAATGTGGTGTGGCGCAGCTAAAAAATGTTGTTTAAGGCCTCAAAACAGCCTCGGAAGTTTAGGACCTGGAAACTAGGAAAAAACTTCCAAAATGAAAATTGTTCTTTGAGCCAGTGGAATAGGTGGGTGGCCACCGATATCCACCTAGATCAGTCCTCCCCCCTTAGGAAGCAATGATATCCATTTCATTGAGTGCCCCCATCAGATGGGGAAACTTTTTTTGAACTTTTCCCTAGGTGAGCCACTTGCCTTAGTGTAGGAGTTGCCCTACTTTGACAACCCGATAAAGTTGGATCCTTTGTTGTCGAGTACCCTTAATCTGAGTGTCCCTGATATGATAAATGGATGCTTGTTCCATGTAGTTAGGGTTGATATCTGTCAATGTCAACTACTCTGCGATCTCTTATGTGTCCAATAATGGTGGTAAGTATGGCCGAAGGAGGTCCACATTGAAAATGGGGTGTAGGCCAAGGAAGGGGGGAATACTAAGCTCAAAAGAATTGTCACCCATAGCCTTGGTTATGGTGTAAGGTCCATAGAGAAGTGGACAGATCTTTCGATGGGGTCCTGTAAGGTGCTCTTTCTGCAAATGCAACCAGACCTTTTCTCCCACCTGAAACTTGTGCGACACACGGTGTTGATCATGGCGTTGTTTGTACTTAGCATTGGCTTTATGTAAAATATCATGGACCTGTTGTTGGATGTGCTGAATTCATTCAATAAAATTGGTGGCTTTGTTGGGCTGAGATTGAGCATGGGATGATTCTGCCTGTGTGAATGCAAGGGGTAGTGCAACATCAATGAGACCCAATGGTTGAAATCCCAACCCCACCTGAAAGGGAATGTGGTTGGTTGAGCTATGAAGGACTCTATTATAGATATGTTGAACATAGGGGAGAATCTCATCCCATGTGCACAGATGTTTGGAGTTGTACATGCACAAGATATGCACGATCATCTTGTTGATGATTTATGTTTGGCCATCATTTTAGGGGTGGAAGGTGGTGGATTTCGTGAGATTGGTGTCCAATAGTGACCAGAGGCTAGAACAGAATGTGTTGAGGAACCTGTTGTCCTAATATGATATGATGGTATTTGGTATCCCAAAGTGTGCCCACACCCATTCAAAGAAGATCTTGGCAGTGGCCTCCGCTGTGATATTCTTCTTGCAGGCTGTGAGGATGACCATCTTAGAAAATCGATCAACCACCACAAAAAAATAGTTGTTTCCCTACTTGGTTGAAGGAAGGCCCGACATGTAGTACATCAAGAGTATGAAGAGGGGTATACATGCCTTACTTCTTAGTGGTTGGCTTGGAAATGGTGCAAGCAGTGCAGGACCCGATATACTTGCTGACATCCTATCAAAGTTTCAACCAGTAGAAATGCTTATGTAGTACTTCCATGGTATTTTCCATGCAAAAATGTCCTACCATCTGACTGTAGTGAAATTTCCAATCAACGTCTCATTCTTGCTTGAAGGAACACAAAGGTGGCTCAAATGGAATAACAGTTCGTCATGAATATGATAGTTAGTGACAATCAAACCTTTGTCTAGCATCTGGTAAGTGGTAGCAAATTCAAGCTCACTCTTTTATATTTGGGGCCACTCAGATGCCTTGTGGCAACAAGACAAGAGTGGAGCACCGTGGTTAAGGTGGAAACTGGAGGTAGATTGCAACAATCAATAACACAATTGGTGCTCCCTGACTTATACTTGATGTTGAGATGGAACTGCTACAAGTATGTGGACCACTTTTGATAGCAGTGATTCTATAATTTTCCTTGTGTCTGCATGAACTGCAGAGGCTTGTGATCAGTGTGGATGATTGTCTCCTTCTCGAGAATGTAGTGCTTCCATTGTCGACAAGCTTGTACGATGGGATACATTTCTTTTTCATAGGTGGGGTACTTATGGATGATATCTGATAGTGTCTCACTATGCTATACCACTAGATGAATGTGCTAAGTGAGGGTTGTTCCCACGACATAGTCTAAAGAATTGGTCTCAATCTCAAAAGGTTTCTACAGATCGGGTAAGGAGAGTACTGAAGCTAAGAACAAGCGATGTTTCAAACCATCGAATGCTTGTTGTTGTGACCTCCCCCACACAAACTTTGCCTTGCCAACACCCTTGGTCACTTGGATGGGGGTCCATGCAATACGGAAGAATCCCAACACAAACTTGCGATAGAAGATGGCAAGTCCTAAGAAACTTCGAAGCTTGGTTAGTGTGGTTGGGGCTGGCCAGTCACGAATGACTTGGATTTTGGTTGGATCCACATGGACACCATGCTCGTCAACAATGTAGCCTAGGTATTGGACCATGTTCATGCCAAAGGAACATTTTTCCAAGTTATCATATAGCTTATGTTGTCGCAGAGTGTGAAGGACCTACTGCATATGCTGCAAGTGTTCTATCCAATTCTTGTTGAAGGTGAGGATTTCATCCAGATATACCACCACAAAGGAATTGATGAAGGATCGTAGTATATCATCCATAAATATCATGAAAGTTGTTGGAGCATTTTTTAAACCAAATGACATGACTATCCATTCAAAAATACCTTCTTTGGACTTGAAAACAATCTTCTATACATCAGTCTATTTTATTGGGACCTGGTAGTAGCCATATTTCAGGTCAATCTTGTTGAAAAACTTGGATCCCTTGAGCTGGTCAAGAAGGTCGTCAATTCGGGGAATTGGGTACTGGTTCCTGAGTGCAATTTTATTTAGGGCCTTGTAATCAATGTAAAGGTACCAAGTCCCATATTTTTTTGGTACGAGTACAATTGGTCTCCCACAGGGTGAGGAGCTGGGTCGAATGTGCCCCTTTTGAAGTAGCTCTTGGATATGTCACTTAATTTCCTCATTTTCCATCAGAGAGGGATGATAGACTGACCCATTAGGTAGGGTTGATCAGGGGTTAGATCGATTGAATGCTTGAACTGACAGTGTCATGGCACCCTGGTGGGTGAGGAGAAGATGTCTTTGTATTATTACATGATCTTGTCCACTTGCTTTTGTTACGTGGAGAGGCCATGAATGTGGCTACGACCTTCTGTTCACTTCGAGAGAGAATCACGAAGAAGACAAATTTCATGTTATGGGAAATGACCTTCTTGCATTGCTTAGCATAGATCAAAGAAATAATGGTAGGTGGAGCTACCTCTGGTATCCTATACAATTGTCTTCCCAAAGTAATAATAACACTACAAGGTCTAGAATCATATACAACATGTCATTTCCACAAATATGGTTGGACTAAATGAACATTACAAAATTCAAGAGGGAAATATCACACAATACCTCATCCTTGAAGGGCTTGATGCCGTAGGGAAAATGACACTATTGGCTGACGCAGATGTCTCTTCCTTGGTGGAGCCATCCAATAATGTAGGGCTGCAAGTTTGGTTTTGTCGGTAGGTTCAACCACTCAATGAGCTCTGCATATATCAGGTTATTTTGACTTTCGCTATCGATAATGAAATGCAATGGAGCACCCTTCACCCACATCTAGGAGTGAAAAAGGTGTTCACCTTCCTCTGGTTCCTCTGGTTCACTTGGATAGACCTTAGTGGTAGCGATAATGGCACTGAGTTCTACGTCAATGATCCGCTTCCCCTTGTCTGGATTTGATTCATATTTGAAACATGCCTCTGACTCTGAGTCTTTCAGCTCAGCCACCAATGACTGCTTCGAGTGACATTCATTAGTGTTATGCCAGGGTAGTTTATGGAATTCACACCACTTTCCGGTGTCTTTCTTCGTCTTCTCATTACCCTTTTTGGTTTGTAGCTTGGACTGGTTTTCCTAAGGTGAACCATCCTTTCTCTGTCCTTTGTTTTGTGGGTTGGGGCCACCTTTTCCTTACTTTTGTTGTGGGGAATTTGTAGATCCAAACTCTCGCTTCTTCTATTTAAATTTATGCTCAAATTTGATAACATATCGATATACCACGCCCAATGATGAGATGTACATAAACTCCATTTACATTTGGATGTATCTATGTAGAAATTCACGGTACTTGAGAACCAGATGTCGTTTGGAGTCCTTGATACCCTGGTTGGTGCGCAAGGTATGAAATATATTTGTGAAATCTGGTACTGACTAGTCCCTTTCCTATCGCAGTGTGTTCCATCTCGTATACTAGTCATCGTAGCTTCCAACATGGTAGTATTGTTCCTTAATAACATCCCTGAAAGAATCCTAAGTCGGGGTGACCACAAATATTATAGATTCCTCAGTGTCCCTTTGCTCACAGTAAGTTTCCCACCGATCCTTGACATAGGGGACAACCTTAAGGAGCACAAACGTAATATTTTCTCTATCAAAAAAATTATGGACTGAAAAATACCCTTTTAGTAGATTCAACCATTTATCTACAACATCCGCATCTATCTGGCCTTCAAATAAGGGGATATCCAAATTGACTTGCACCTTGAAGGGGGCGACATGGCCACTTGATGAAGATGTGTCTCATGTTGGCAGCCGTTGAAGGATATGTGCAAAGTTACCCATCATCTCATTCCTTTGTCGCGTGAGGGCTTCCTCGAGCAACAATTTAAAAGGATCTCCTTATCCATCATCTCTATTTTCTTCCACCATGGGAGGCCGTTGTGATCAGTGGGTACGGTATTGCAAGGGCTCAACCACTTCGTGTCCCAACTCCTTGTACCTTGACCTTATTGGGGACATGCACATAAAAAAAATAAAGAGCAGGCCACTCTGATACCACTGATCTAGATTTATAAATGGAACGAAATGGAATACATATGTATAATAAAGAAATACACATAGCTACAGTAAAACTTGACTTCTATTAATAAAGAGAATATGTTGAAACTATAAAAATTCAGATTGAAACAAACTTGCTAGAATGGTGACAACTTATCTTCGAGAAGAGATGTGACGACTACGCTCATTTGCAAGAATATGGTTACAATGAGGCTCCAAAGGCAATTTTAATATAATAGATAAATTAGAAAACCCTAAACATTCAAAAACCTAACCCTAGGAGATGAAGTGCCCAAAGTCATGTGGGCCCCGATGGGGTAAGTTGGTACATCAACTTTCCAGGGTCGTAACTTTTGCATATGATCTTAGTTTTAGGCGCACGATAGCTCATTGGAAAGAACTGTTTGAGGAATACACAATTTTCTATCACACTTTATCTAAATCCTACAGTGTGATTGTGGCGTGCCCAATAAAACGTTGTTTAGGGCATTAAAATTTCCCCAGAAGTTTAGGACCCAAAAAACTAGGAAAAATTGCCAAAATGAAAACCGCTCTTTGAGCCAGTGGAATAGGTGGGTGGCCAACGATATCCACATGGATCAGCTCACCAAAACAAAAGAGGTCATCATGAAGAAACAACCTCCTCATCTTCCCTCCCTCTACTTACTTCATAATGTTCTTCACACTTGGATCAACCTATAATCCCTCCTTAATATTATCTTGCAACTCTACCAACACCTGAATCTGGCTTCCATCCGGTGTAGGAAACTCATCTTCCTCAACTTTAGCCAATTGTGCCTTCCTACCCAAGGCATCCATGACACCATTGAGTTTTCCAGGCCTGTGTTGATGTGTGGTAGCATCAGACATATATTTCCTTATAGGTCTATGTGTCTAGATATGTGGAAATCATCCAAAGCCTTCTATACTTGAATTTACTTTAATTAAATGAATTATTAAAGTAAAGTGGTTTTAATTAGTAAGTTGAGTTTTATTTAAGGAAATGCTTTAATTAGCATTAGTGAACTAAATAATATCCGTTGATCTCAAGTGAGGTGAGAAGTAATCTCAACCATCAATCACTTTGGATATCAGGGTTAAGTCGTAACTCAATTTTATAAAAGCAAGGCTAGGGTGAAGGAGGAAGACACTTGACAGATTGATCAAGAGAGATTGATTTGAGACAGAGAGAGTTGGATCACGAAGGATTGTGATTCAAGGAGATATTGGATAGGTGGAGAAGGAATTCCATCTAGAGATCCAGGCCAGAGGAAGATAGAGAACAATTGTACAACAGAAGGATCAACTGCCACAAAACAATGCAAGTATTCTTGTACAGTCGCGCAGTTAGTGCAAGTTTCAGCTTTACAGTCGTGCAGATAGCACGGGACATCATGGATATCAGCGTAACATTCTCAATGTTGTTGTACAAGATCATACAAGAAGTTTGGCAACAGATCAAGCCAATAAGGTTTTTGATGTACTTTGTCTCTTTTCTATTTGATCCATTTTCCCAATAAGGGAGCCCTTGTAAGCTTTGAAGTTATTTGAATGATAAGCTTTGTTGTTGGGTAGAATATATGTGTGTCTTGTGCATGAGATTTTTGGTTTTCAGTATTGATTCCACTATCTTTACTTGAGTTGACTATTTTAGCAATGTGTTTTTGTTTTGTTAGTTGCTAATCTGATTTGTAGTAAGGAATCACTAGATTAAAAGTACCTAGGTGTTGGAGTAGGGATTTCAACATGGTATCAGAGTGCATGATCTGAAAGGAAGCTAGATCTCAAATCCATAACTAGCAGAAATAAATTGAAGGACATATTTTAGAGAAACATTCGAACTACATTCGGATCGACTGTCAAGGAAAATGTAGGTATTTTTGATACAGTCGCACAAATAGCACAAATATTTGGTTATAGGTCGCACAAAAAAACATAGGTACAAGTGTAACAATCATGCTGTTAGTGTAGATAACAAGGGCAGAGGCCGTATAGGTCAGTGCATGGGCAATTTCAATAGCAGGTTATTTCCAAGGCAGTTTATTAGGTCAAAGGGATGGCAATGATACCTTTGAGAGTTGAAGACAAATTGGATGGATCATCCAACTTCCTACCTTGGAAAGAAATATTGACTTTGGCATTAAAGGCATATGACCTTTGGGAGTTAGTCGAAAAAGTAGTTCCTCCACCGAAAAATCCTACATATTTGGAAGTTCATTAGAAGAAGGAGATAAAAGCCAAGCGGGTACTCTTGGATTCCGTGAAGGATCATCTAATTCCTCACTTATACAAGAAGAACACAACCAAATATATTTTTTATGACTTGGTAGGTTTATTCCTGAGCACTAACATGAACATGAAGATGGTCTTAAGCAATACATTCAGATCGATGCAAATGTCTAAATCTGACAATGTTACCAACTATCTCATGAGGATCACAAAGGTGCATGATAAAATTGCAACCATAGGGGAGAAATGATCCAGGTGGATATCTATGGCCACCCACCTTTTCCAACTGGTTCAAAACAATTTTCTGGTAATTTTGGCAATTTTGGCAATTTACTATTTTTAGCAGTTTTTAACTTCTGGGGCTAGTTTGAGGGCCTAAATGACGTTTTTTCATGATCAAGCACCTCAATGATATTCAAGGGATCCAATTGATCCCCCTAAATGAATCTCCTCATCAATACCTTTCCAATGAGCTATCATGCACCCTAAACATAGATCGTATGCAAAAGTTACAATCCTATGAAGTTAATGTACTAACTGACCCCAACGGGGCCCACATGACTTTTGGTGCTTCATATCCTAGGGTTAGGTGTTGTCTAGGGTTTTTGAATTCATCCTTATTGTAAAAAGGCCTTTAGAACCTCATTGTACTCATCTTATTGTGAATGAGCATAACCATCACATCTCTTCTTAGAGATAAGCTGGCACCATTCTAGCATGCTTGTTTTTAGTTTGCATTTTACAATTTTCAACATATTTCTTATTTAATAGAAGTCAAGTTTTACTGTATCTCTATTATTTTTCACTGTGTCTCTATGTTAACATTATGAATCTGTGGTTTCATTTCGTTTCGCTCATAAATCTGGATCAGTGCTATCAGAGTGGTCTGCTCCTTGTCATTTTTTAATGCATGTCCCCGACGCGGTCAAGGTATAGAGAGTTGGGTCTCGAGCTTGTTTCTATTGAGGAAAAATTCTCTGGCACGCCCAAGAGACCGCCCATGGCAGGTGAAAATAAAGACGACGAGATATGATATCCTTTCAAAATGTTTCTCAAGGAATCCCTTGAGCGACAAAGGAACACGATAATGGACAACTTCACACAATCCTTTGACGACTGTCGACAAGCGACGCATCCACCTCAAGCGGAAGCACCACCCCCTTCAAGGTACATATCAATTTTGATATTCCTATATTTGAAGGTAAAATATATGCGGATGCTGTAGATAAATGGTTAAACCTTCTAGAAGGCTATTTTTCTGTCCACAACTTTTTCGATAGAGAGAATATTATATTTGTGCTCCTTAAGGCCATCCCCCATGTAAAATATTGGTGGGAGACTTTCTATGAGAAAAATGAAACAGAAGGATCCACATTATTTGCAGTTTCACCCACTTGGGATTCCTTTAGGTATGCTATTAAGGAAAAATGCTACCTTGTTGGAAGTTATGATGACTTGTATACAAGATGGACCACACCGCGGCAGGAAAGAGACCAAACAATCCTAGAGTTCACCAATGTCTTCCATACCTTGTCCACCAAGCTGGGTATCAAATATTTTGAGTGACATCTGGTGCTCAAGTACTGCAGTGGTATGCATAGATACATCTAGACAAAAATGGATTTTTTGGACATCTCATCTTTGGGCATGGCCTATTGATATTCTGTCAAAATTGAGCAGAAGCTTAAACAAAACACACGACAGTTTGGATTTGGGAGCCCCTCATAGCAGAAGCAGGGAAAGGGCAGCCCTAACCTGCAAAACAAAAGACAAAGAAAAGATGGTGTTATAACCCTATGATTCATAGGATCAACTGGTGACTAAAAAATTATCCCTTTACTGTATTTTGGGTTGCAAATAATGTTTCATTCTACAAATGATTTGCAAAGAAAAGAAAAGAAAATAAAAGAAAAAGAAAGAAAAAAGATAAAAGAGGGTATAAAAATAAAAGGATAGAAACCCCATGCAATAAAAATAGCTTGATCCATACAGTCTAACCATGGTCAAGTCTTTTTGAATTTATGTTGATAGGGTTAATGAATAAGGCTTAGCTAAACTGTTTAATCTTAGCCAAGTAGATAGGTTAGTTAGTGAATAAATTTGATCAAACTGTTTAAACTTGATCAAATATTCCTAGGATAGAGTAATTTTTAGCCCAACAATCTAATCTAGGTTGAATGTGTTAGTAAAATAGGTTAGAACATAGGTTAGTTGGCTTCCCTTCAATAAAAATAAGCATGATGTTGTATGAGATTCATTATTTTTATGATTAGAAATTTGTATTCTAACCCCTTGGTGGCAGAATGAAAGAAAATAACACAAAAAACCCATAAATCCATGCTATCGTAAGTTTTTGCAATGCAATATGATTCACGCCCCATGATTAAAAAGTGTGCCAAGATCTACGGTTGAGTGAATGGTGCCCAGATCGACGACTGACAGGTAATATTGGACCCCCCGACCATTCTACCTTTAATGGAGGGGGGGGGGTTCGAGTTGGTGGTATTCCCTGACAGGCCCCATCTTAACGTATCACCTTTTGGTTAACTTAGACCCCCCCTACTCTAAACCGGTTACAACCTACCCCCCCCTCCAAGTAAACCTCCAGACCAGATTCATATACCGCCGCCGCCTCGTGACATCACACTCCACTACCTCCGCCGTCCCATGACGTCATACTCCACTACTTGCTGCTTATAAGTCACGTCTCATCACTCTGCCAACATCTTCCCCTCCACTCACTCGTCACATGTCATATCCCATTCATCTGTCCTCCAGTCACCGCCTTCCACATCATCCTGGCACACCCGTCACCCGTCCTTTATTGTCCACCTCATACCCGAGGTACCCGTTGGATAATTAATATAGGCTAACATATCCGTTAGCCTGCTGACCTATCCCCTGCGCCTCCAACGAATACCCGTTTGCCCAGATAATCCCGTCCGTCTTTGTCATTCTTCCATGTTTCATGAACCAGATAAAATGGGAGGTGAACACCTTGGAAGATTCATAACAACAACCTCCTTCAGCCAGTGTGTCACAAACCACTACTCCATAGGTGCCAGTAGAAAAGAGGCCCTGAAAGGAAGTCTCCCCTTTAGTTACTGAAGTCTCAACAGAGGATTTCCGGGTTTACAGGAAAAATCCCAGGACCAGTCATACCCCTGACAGACCCAGGGTAGAAGAGACTCATTTTCCCACAATAACAGAGGGAGAACACTCACCATTGTTCTCAAGCAGTCAACAAATGATGTCTACCTCTTCATCAAAGAAGCAGAGTGATACCACCTTGATCACCCAACCACCACAAGGATCCACAGGGATGAGTATTTTTGAGAAATACAAACTGATCAAGAAAAAGAATGAGATGCTGACCAACAACACCTATGCTCAATTCTGGAAGCAAACATCCATATCACAACATAGGTTGCTCTCTGCTTTTGATATAGAAAAAGAGAGAATGCACATGGAATTTTTGCAGGCACAAGTGCCCCATCCAAAGGAAATCACTGATTACAAAAGGTCAACATTTGAATTTGACAACAAGGAAGTACATCCAACTGATCAGATGGATTTACAGAGGCAGACTGGAGAAATAGTTTTCTCAACATTGGAAAACGCTTCCACAACTGCTGCAAAGTTGCAGGTTTCCCTAAATAATGTTCAAACTCAATTGAAGCTGGAGAAAATGTCTTCTTTTGCAAAAGGCAACATGATCAAGTCTTTGGAAGAGTTGGTACTAAAAATTGGGTATGACCCCTCAAATGTGAAAGTAGCTGAAGAGCTGCTAAAGAAAAAGAATGCTGACATAGCACCCTTCAGGAAGAAATTAAAGTTGCCAACTACTGAAGACTCATAGGCCAAAGAGATGGCCGAGACATAAGGCTAAAAAGAAGAAATGTTGAAGTTAATCATGGAGTAGAACGCACAGATCAAAGAGATGGAAGCAGAGTTGGAAATGTTGGTAAAGGAAAAGGAACAGACAGAGCCCATGGAAGTCATTGCACTGAGTGCAATGCCCCTTACAAGAGTTAACACAATGAAAACACCGACAACTTCCACAACAGAACTTCCATCAGCTTCCCCAGTGACAGTTCTAGAGACATTTGAATCTCTAGCAAAGTCAATGGAAGAGATGACCTTACAAGAAGCATAAATTAAAAAATTGAATCAGGAAATAGAGAATCTCCAGAAACTCAAATTCTCATTCCAGGCAAGCTACAACACTGAGAGGCACACCTCAGAAAAAATTAAGCAGGAAATACAACAATTTAAAAAACAAACGGTTGTGGGCAAAACACTAGAAGAAGTAAAGGAGAACATTTGGATGTATATCTCAAAATCCATGACAAAAATCTGGCCACTTGTGCAGATCATGTTCAAGCAACATGAATTGGTGTTAAGGAGTAGGCAGGACAAAGGGAGAATTGGGAGAAATTCCCATAGAGGCAAATGAAATCATCGAGTTTCTCAATTCGAAGACTAAAGATGAGCTAGAAAGTCTGGAAATTGAGGATAGGAGAGAGACTATCCTCGAAGTTAAGAAATTTCTGACCAAGAGAGGACTAATGTTGCAATTGGAGGAGAGATCCTAGAACATGGATATTGGAGTTCAAAGATTCTTCAACAAGATTGATGCTTTGCAGAAGAAAGGCCTTCCCAGTTTACTGGTTTTAAATGAAAAGCTGAGGACTTTATCTGACTACAAGCATAAGATTGCCATGGTGGCAAAGGATAGCTCTAAGTTTTCAGGAATACAAGGTAATATAACAAGCAAGAAATTTCTAGAGACTTTGTAGTTGGACCTCAGTATCCAGCATGAAATCAAGTATATTTTCATCACCAAGCCAACTTTCATCAAATATACAGAAATGGATGAAGTCTACATAAGGTTACTAAAGTCACCATTCCCAGTCAAAAGAGATGGGAATATTTGTGCACTCTGATCGAGTAAGTGATGAGGTGTACAATCTGAGTCAGCATGAAGAAGAGTCAAAGTCAATTTGATGACTCGCCAACAACCTTCCCCAAAATCAGCGTGGAGAATCCAATAGATCATTAACAGTTCCTATACTTTTGTATTTTGTTATCTAGTTAGTTAGATTTAGACTCCACCACGTCCTGATCATTAATGACATGATCGTTATATTTCTTATAAATACTTCAAACTTCGAAGTACTAAGGTTTGATCTTTACACCCAAGCAAGCTGTAAGCACTGTAATCTTTCTCAAGAGATCTACCAGTAATAAAAAGGACGTTTCACAAGATTCCTGCGTGTTAACTGTTGGTGATGTTTACTTCTCTTCATCAAATGGTTTTTATGTCTTCGTAATCATATGTGTTTTCTATATCTGATCATTTAAAAGAAGTTAAGGTTGCCAAATTTATCTTCATATACTCTGTTTCTGGCTTTTAAATATCTAAGTGTTAATCTTTCTGATGTTATGATAAAAAAATTCTTAAATGCTTCTTTATTTTAATTGATTATCTCATCTTTTCTGCTACCCATCATCTTAACTTTAAAGGATCCAACAATTGCATTATCCTGCCCTGTGAAAAGACCTTATAAAATCTGTTCTTTGGTCTCAAACTTTATAAAACAGACCCCATAGCCCAATGGATGCGTAAACCATATTTCAACCATTTTATAAAACAAACAACACAATCTTATTTATTTAACTAGCCTAATATTTGAAACCTAAAACATATTCAAATCTTACAGAGAGATCCCTCTCTGAAACTGGCAGGGCTAGATCCCAGTTTCGAAGTGGTTGGATAAAGTTGCCTCTGATAAATTTCTTCTACCTCCCAACAACCTCTGGGAATTTACATAGCGTTAACATAGTGGCGACCATACTGGGGAACTAAACAAACTTTTCATCCCACGATTTCTTTTCCCTAGACAAAGAAAACTTTATTTCTGAACTAACCACAAAATCTAAACTTATAAAGAGATAATGTTTAGAGGTTGTTAAAGTTTGTATATAATTAGTTTAAAATTTCTTAAAAATTAAAATTCTGGATCCTAAAAGAGTTTTCACTAGATCTCATTCAGATCCAGAACCTGCAACAACAATAGACAATCCTGAAAAATTACTTAGAAAGAAAAACGTTGCAGAGGGTTCCAGGAGTCACAGTCCTCTTCATAGGTCCCCTTCTCTCCCAGAGAAACTTGTTGCCCTTTAGGATTTCGAGTTTGACATATCTTTTGAACAAACCCTTTTTAGAACAAAATCTGACAGCTTTTTAAGTGAAACAGTTTTAGATCAAACCATCCTACAACCCAGGACCCCTGAAATGCTTTCTCCCAGGGCAGACATTGATCAACGATTTCTTCAGGAATTCAACAAGTTAAAAGATCTAGTAGCAAATCTTGATCAAGCCTTATACCAAGCTCACTTCTAGAAGTCAGTCAAACTCTCTGCCTTGACTATTGTCGCAACTTCTGTTAAACCTAAACCAACTCACTTCGTTCCACTCAGCTCTTCATCTTCCACAACTTCTGTTACTTCCCCTCCAATCACACAAGTGGTTGTTCAACCTCCTCCACCTATCATGGCAGCCATATATTCTCTCTTGGTGTTGGCCGCTCCCTTACACGCCATGCTCCGGGACTATCAAACCAGACTTCCTCAGTTTGATGGCATTGGACCTCTTAACGCACAACAACACGTTGACAAAATGAATGATTATTTTGATTTGCAGGAAGTAGATGAAGCCGACGTTCAAATGAGACTTTTTTCACAGAGTCTGACAGGGGATGTTAAAAAATGGTTCAAATCTCTACATCCTACTACTATTGTTGACCTTGCTTATTTTCAATGAAGTTTTCTCGATATATGGGAGGTAAAGAAAATCCTCTCCAGATCCTGTCATAATATGAGAATAAAAGAAGGAACCAAGGAGAGACAGTGCACGATTACTGCACTCATTTCAACAATCTTTACAATGTGATTCCAGCTGATATCAAACCTCCTCAAGGTTTGGCATTAATAAAACTCCCCGATAGATTTGACACTGATATGTCATATTAGCTAAGGGAAAGAAATTCTGCTACTCTGGAAGACATGCAGAAAAGTGCAATAAGCATGGAAGCAAATCTTTTAGCTAGAAGAGCCAGGCAGAGAACCGAAAGAAGGGTCACGATTAAAGAAGAGCCTTCCACTTCCTCTTCAGATGCTAAACTAGATTCCCTAGCCATAGCTATGAAGAGAATGATGGAGATACTTACTATTGGCCCTTGGTTATGGAAGCAAACGAAGATCAAGGAAGAAAAGGCGAAAAATGAATTGCACGGAAGACACAGTGACTGTTACTGGGTCGAAGTGAGAAAAAGAGTAGGAAAGATGGAGCGAAGTAAGGAAAAGCAAGTTGTTGGATGAGGAGATCGAGGATGACAGATCAACAAGGAAGAAGGATTGTGGACAACTCAGCAAGCAGAAAATGCCATCGTTGGATTCTTTGGAGTACCGCGCGAGAAGGAAGGAAAGACAGGATGGCGAAGTCCGGAAAACGAGGATCAAGTTGACTTAGGGTTTTAGACACCTAGGGTTTTGACACCTAGGTTTCAACCTAAGGATTTCAGTGAGCTATTGTAATGTATAAATAAAGGTCTAAAGGACCTGGGTCGGGTTGGTACGATATTGTTGTCGATCTAGTGTATGGTTATGAGCAATTATTGTCGTGTAAGAGAGAAGTGCTAAGTGTGAGAGATTTCTGGTATTGTAAGATCTTCAGCTGGGTGCGAAGGTCAAGTCCTGTAGCTGGGTGTGCAGGAAGGGGAGAAGAAGAAAGAAGAAGAAATAATATCTGCTAGCTGAGAGAGCAGACAAGAACTGTATGCTTTATCTTAATATATCATAAGCACAGTTCCATGGACATATCTCTATAGAGAGGGTGAAACACATATATCTTGTGTCATATGTGTGTTTGTTGCTTTGTTCTTTATCATTGATATAAAGTTATTGCATTGTTGTGTTAGATCATAGCTATAGATGTGTGAAGTAGATCTAGGTTGATAAGTGATATATACACGCTGTATTGTTATGATAATCAATCCACTTGATATTCCCCTTGGTTGTAGACATCCATGTCCTGCAACCCCCTCATAGCTGCTTCGGGTGAGACTGAACCTGCCTCACAAGTGTTGCTGAAAGGACCAGTAGCTAGGGCTTGTTGGTGTGCTCTTGGAGGCGAACCCTGGGTCTGCCCCTGTCCCAACAAATGGTTTTGTTGCCGGGACTAGAATCTTTTTTAGGGAATGTCAAGGTGGTTTCCATCGAAGATAGAGATTCATAAGTGGATAGAGGATTAAGAGAAGGACTTCCCTGAAGCCCAAAACAAGAACCCTAATCTAAGTACAGAGGATTGGTTAGGGAGATATATCTTCACCGATAACATGAGATATATCTTCACCGATATACACGAGATATTCTTTGGAGGAATCCATCAAGAGTTATATGAGTGGTTAGCTAGGTTAGCAAATACCCATTTTGAGATCAGATCTAGACCTCATGTGGTTTGGATGTCGGCGCTGATCCAGAAGGTCAAGAGAGTTGATAACGTTGTATCACAGTAGTAGATCACTGGTTCGATAGCACCATTGGAGGGTACATCAACGAGTATGCTGTTGACACAGTAGAATCATATAGCCAAGTCGAGAGATATTTTTTCAAGGGACCCAGAGGAAATTTTTTACATTTTATGAAGTTAAGGATCAAGATGCTATTGCATGAGAAGAACATATTGCAGATACAGTAGATTGGCCGAACTTGAAAAGGCTAATGTTCAAAAATTCGGACAGCGACAATGACACAGAAGCTGGACATACGCGCAGTGGAAAAGTATTTAGAGGAGTCCATCTTGCAAACCTGTTCAAGAAGAACTACGGGGATGAGGGTTTTTATAGTGGAGAAGAGGTAGATCTGACAGATGAAGAACATTCAGAACCCACTAGGGCAGAGGAAGGGGAAGATGAAGAACTTCGTCGGGACGAGCCAGAAACCTCAGGAACTGTGCAGACTATTGAAGTAAGTACTATTAATCCTCCTGTTGTTTTAGTAGCATTAAGCAATCAAAGTAATCAGAGTTACCAAAGTGTTCAGAGCACTGTCACTAGTAGTCCACCATGTATTCAGTTAGGAAGCCTAGGAAGATCTATGGCAGATGAGATGAGGCTCCCTATCTTCAGGGGAGATGGATCTGAATATTTGATCAACATTGGTTCCTATGTGAAGCTATGTGGAACATTAAGAATGTCACCGATGAGGCTGTCAAAAGAACTCAGTTCAGTACCACTCTAAGGGATCGTGCGTTGAGCTCGTACATGAAACTTGTCCAAGGACTTGCGCAACCTAAGCCATTGAATGAGATCAAGAATTCCCTAATTGCAGAGTTTAAGAAACCTAAATCAGAGTCACAATGTATTATAGAGATGAAAGAGATCAAGTAGAAGGTAGCCGAACCCATTTGGGAGTTCAATCAGAGATTCAAGATCTTAACAGGTCGATTGAATTTTGAGATCTCAGATGAGCAGAAAAGGGAATGGTTCATTGCTGCCCTTTTACCACACATCAAAGTTTCTCTGATGCAGTAGAAGATTGCTTCGTAGGCTGAGGCGCTGGAGATCGCCATGAATCTCGAATCAGCCCCTATGGGAGAATCCAGCTCAGGTATGAGTCAGATCTTGAGTCAACTAACTAGTTTATCTCTACAGGTCGACAATACGAAGAAAGATAAGGGAAAAGACAAAAGAGAAGACATTTGGTGTGTCAGATGCAAATCAGGAGGCCATGAAAAGGAGCATTGTCCCTTATTTCATGAATACTTGGCCTCTGGAGCTCCGAGCCCTTTGAATCAAGTCACACTACCCTGGTGCGAAGTATGCAGAAACAAACATCGCCCTAGTGAGTGCTATTACATGCAGAAATACGTTCAGACACCCAAAAATTTGTATTGCACATTCTGTAAGTCGGTGGGGCATGATGATAGGGATTGTAGGGCCTATGACCTCATGCATGAAAGGTCAAGGGACATATACAAAATTCAAGGTCAAGTACAACAATAAGGAAACACTACGCAGTATAACTCTCCAGGAAGAGGAAAATCCAACCCTCATGGTGGATTCAGAGGAGGAGGAGGAGGAGGAGGTATGGGTCGAGGCCAATGATATATAATCTATTATAACTGCATGCATCTAGAACACTTGGAAGGGACTGTCATAACCCTTGTACCACTTGTAGCTATTGCAACTCTTTCGAGCATGTTATCGAGGAATGTCTCGTGCTGCTAGCTAAGATTCAGGAAAGATGAGGACCTCAGCAGAATCCACAAGTGTAACTGATATATGCTGAACCTCATGGAGTAGACCCTAGAGTCACTGTTATCACTCGAGGAGGAGCTACTACAGGAGAAGATAGAATGACCCAAGGAAAGACTACAGAGGACTCAGGAATCAGAAAATATGCAGAGAAGACACAAACTTTTGATGCAAAGAAAGAAAGACAAATATTCGAGGAGGCAAGAAAAGAGTTCAAAGAAGACCAAGCTTCTTCATCAAAAACATGACCAGAAGTAAGAGAATATGGAATGCCTCAGGCATTTGATCAGTCTACTTCACCTAAAGAAGGAAAAGAGGTAAGCAAGCTCATGGAATTTTTATACACTTGTATTAAGTTGATTTAGGATGAAAACATTGTACAAGAGCTACAAAATTTAATCAGACAATATGAGCTAGGAAAGATATACCCCTTATTGAATAAGGCAGTACACGAAATTGCGAGAAGGAGAAGGACAAATAAGGAATTACACTTGAATGCTCAAATAGGAGAATATGCTATAGACTATGTGGTCCTCGACTTAGGGTTGGAGGTCAATGTCACGACGAAGCAAACATGGGCACTGATGGGAAAACCAAAGTTGATCTATTCCCTTATCAGGCTTAGGATGGCTAACCAGCGAGCTGTCAGCCCATTTGGACGGTTGGAGCATGTCCCTGTGACATCGACGGAGTAAGAACGTTTGTAGATTTTGAAGTAATTGAGATAGTTGATGACAACTGCCCTTACCCTATGTTGTTGGGAATTGATTGAGCCTTCAATAATTCCACTGTGGTTGATTTAAAGAAAAGACGTATGACGTTTGAAAAAGATGGCCTTAGGGTCATCGTACCTTTAGATCCAGATGAAGGTCAATGATACACAAAACCCATCAGAGAGGAAGACTGTGCATACAAACTTGAAAACATATACAAACTGACAGCTAGACAACAGGATTACATCAATCCTATGGCCAATGGAAACCTAAGCTGGTGAAGTGACAATGCGTGTTCATCAAATTCAGAAGAAGCACTAGAGAACTGGCAGAACCAGATGTATGAAGTATCTACAAGGAGATGTGCTAGATTAACCAAAGAAGTTCGTTGGATCGACACAACAATAAGTAACTTACCCACATTTGATGGTCTGAATCCTTTAGAAACCTTCCTAACAGACTTTGAAACAAGTGTGCCAACACAAAAAAAATTGTTGGCAATGGATGAGGCTCTGAAAGCCACACCAACAAGATGGTGGGGGACACAAAAAAGTAATATCACAGACTGGATACAATGTCGTAATTTGATGACAACGTGATTCTTAGCACAACTAGAAGGCTGTGAAGTAAGGTACATAGGTCGAAGCTGTCCAAAGGACCATGTGCGAAGCTGTGAAGAGGCCTGGAGAAATATTCCTCGAGAACAGTGGGTGCAAAAATTCATTAACACGCTGGATACGACCCCTATCAACTGGTACCTTTAGGCGGAGCTGAGCCTCATCACTACAGATTGGGAAGGTATGAATCAGAATTTTGTAACCACCTTTTTATTTGAAAGTCAATATCCTTCAGTGCATCAAGCATTACAGATTGTGAGACAGAAATTATTTGAGGAGGCATCTAGCCTCCCTTTGGAACAAGAAGAGGATGAATGGATTGCGCCCCTCCAGAAACTGCAAAGCTGTTATAACATCAATGTTGATGAAGATGATGATCCAAGGAAGGTGAACATCACATAAAAAGAAGGTCAAAGAGATGTGGAAGGATGAGGAGTTGAACTACCATTCATTGGAAAACCAATCAAGATTAAAAATTCAATATTGGGATAGAGGAGACACTGAAGCTTGCCAATGTCAGAGATTATTGGGATGCAACTAACATTGACAAGATTACAGAGTTGTTGCAGGAGTATCATGACTTGTTCCCGACCAAGTTCACTGATATGAAGGGTATCAAAGGACCTATGGGAGAGACGAGGATACCTTTGAAACCATATGCAAAACTAGTTAAATAGAGACCCTACAGATTGAACCCGAAATATAAGGAAAAAGTGAAGATTGAGCTCGATAGAATGTTGGAAGCAGGGATTATAGAATCTGTCGAAGAGTTGGAGTGGATCGTCCCCATGGTAGTGCAAAACAAGAAGATAGGTGAGATCAGGATCTACGTATATCTCAGGAAGATGAATGATGCTTGTTTGCATGACCCTTTCCCTACACCATTCACTGACAAAGTGTTAGATAACGTGGGAGGCCAGGAGGTGCATTCTTTTACAGATAGATTTTCAGGATACCATCAGATTCGGATTGCCAAGGAGGATTGCCATAAGACCACGTTTGCAATAGAATGGGGATCCTATTAGTATACAGTAATTCCATTTGGATTGAAGAATGCCCCAGCCATATTTTCCAGGGTGGTGGTTGAAGCCTTCAAGGAGTTTTTGCATAAATTTCTAGAAGCATATTTTGATGACTGGACTGTTTTTAGTTTGTTGAAAAATCATATTGAATGTCTAAGGCTAATGTTGGAAAAATGCAGGCAGTGTCAAATTGCTTTGAATCTAAAGAAGTGCATCTTCTTCTCACCATTTGGAGTACTGTTAGGTCATATTGTATGCAAGCAGGGATTGTTGGTTGACCCATCTAAAATTGCCATTATCGTTGATCTACCACCTCCCACTTCAGTCAAACAACTGCGCACTGTGCTGGGCCATACTGGATATTATAGGAAACTCATCAATGGATATGCCCAGATTACAACACCTATGGAGAAGATTTTGAAGAAGGACTGTTCGTTTAGTTGGACAAAAGAATTCCAGAAGAGCTTCGACACATTGAAACAAAATATGGTTATTGTGCCTATTCTGGTCTTCCTAGACTGGAGCAAGGAGTTTCATATGCACATCAATGCCTCTTCCATTGCGTTGGGAGTTGTGTTAGCACAACCTAGAACAGGAGATATCGACCATCCGTTAGATTTTTCTAGCAAGAAGATATCTACAGCTGAAATTAATTACACCACTACAGAGAGAGAAGGATTAGCCATGGTGTATACGCTGCAAAAATTTCACCACTACTTGTTGGGAGGACACTTTAAAATGTTCACTGATCACTCCACGCTAAAGTACCTAGTCAACAAGCCAGTGTTGGGGGGGAGAATATGCAGATGGATTCTGCTATTTCAAGAATATGATTTTGAAGTTGTGGTTAAGCCAAGAAGAATGAACAAAGGTCCTGACCACTTGTCAACGTTGGAACATGGAGAAGAGCTGACCAGTTTGGAGGATACACTGCCGGATGCACAGATGCTAGCAATTAGAAATATTGATGACCACTTCACAGACATCGTCCAGTTCCCGTCAACAGGAATGGAACCTAGTGAGTATACAATTCCCCAGAAGAAATAGCTAGTGGTGCGCGCTGCAGACTTTTCACTTATAGTAGGACAACTATACAAGATGAGACCTGATGAGATATTAAGGAGGTGTGTTATGGAGGCACAACGACCATTGATCCTCGCATAATCTCATGAAGGCATCACATGAGGAAATTACGCAGGGAAAGCAACTGCACAGAAGGTTCTGAGAGCTGGCCTTTGGTGGCCTACCTTACACAGAGATGCTAAATATTATTCCAGAGCCTGCGATATATGCCAAAGAGTTGGGAAACCATCCAGAAGAGATGAAATTCCATTAGCACCACAAATGACCCTACAAGAATTTGAAAAGTGGGCCATTGACTTTGTGGTACCCATAAACCCACTAGGAAAGCGCATAGGAGCAGGGTGCATCATCAATGTGATAGAATACTTGACTAGATGGGTTGAAGCCAGAGCAGTTAAGGACTGTAGTGCAACTACAGTTGCCCGCTTCATATTTGATGACATCATAACCCGGTTTGGATGCCCCAAGATCCTTATGAGTGATCAAGGCACACACTTCATCAATAAGACTGTTGAAGCCCCAACTGAGGAATTTGCAGTCCACCATCAGAAGAGCACACCTTACCATCCATAAGCAAATG
>ML792466.1:31164-57744 GCA_009831015.1 Picea engelmannii | reverse complement strand
TTATAAACAAATGCAAGAAATTAAACTACAACCATTCACTCAAGAAGTTTTGCAGAAAAATACTTACAAATCACCAAGAAATAACCATGCAAACTCTAGTTGTAACACCTTCCTTCAAGAGAAACACCATAAATGCCAAAAATTTCTTCCTTCAACAAGTGTGCATCACTTAGTTCAGCCAAAAACCCAAGATAGGGCACAAATTTAAGACCTCCTTATGGAGTGAATGAGTTATGATCCTAAAATGAGGATCAAAATCCTCAATATATATTGTATCAATGACCTAATTTACCTTTTAGGTCATAAAAAGGCCGACAAGGCCATAATATCAAAATCATATTGTTTTTACATTAAATGCTAAGTAAAAACCCTAATTAAGCAGAAAGGTAAGAAGTCACCCCTTCATAAGGTGACGTTAGCCCCTAATAGGGCAAATGCAACCTCCTGAAGTGAGACGTTAGCCCTCCTTGGGCTTCTCCAAGATGCCACACGTGCCAACTACCCTGTCCATCTGCCAACATGCTCATGATGATGTCATAAGCCTCCTAGTGACGTCCTAGCCCATCTAGAGCCAACATCCCCCTGAAAATGTGTCAATCCCCCTAGGTCCAGTTGTGTCGAGGTGCCTCTGGTAGAACATCCTCTTCTTCTCCGGTGAAAAGTATTTGATCATCCTTTACCCTGTGTCTGCCCCCTGATGGGGTCTCAACATCCATCTAGTGGGCTCTTCAACCCCATGGAGGTCTGAACTGATCATCTCCCCATGTGTACTAGTCCAAATGGTACCCGTCCGTCGGGTCCTACACATCAAAGGCTACGCCCTCCGTGGGCTCATCAGTCACAGGGATCATAGCAATGTCAATCACATTTCATCATTAATATTATTAAACACATGCATAAAATCCCTAATACATCAATCAATAGCTCAAAGATGTTACACAAGCCTGCAATACAAGTATGGGAAAAGGACAAGGCATCATATTGGGCTAGTGTTCACAGGAAAAGGAAAGTTCCCAGAAAGACCTCATCCAAGTCATGTAAGTGGATGATGTGGTCAGGGGATGTCCAAGCATGTGGGTGCAGTAAGGGACAAGGATGCAAAGTGTTACCTCTGGGTGCCTTTGTAGAAGGCGAGTCGTCCCTGTCATGGATGCATTTTTTCTAAGCCCATTCTTGCCTTTATTCTTTTTATTCTTTTATTCCTTTTTACCTTTTGTTCAAGAGCTAATCAGGGGACACTGCCTTAGCATGGTGACCAGAGCTGACAGCGTTACCCACAAGTACTTTCACAAAAATGAGAAGGCTGGATCGTGAAGAGACCCCCTTTCCCTTGGCCATGCAACCAAGAGTCACTGCCCTGGCGTGGTAACCAGCTGGTGGAAATGTCATACTGCTAGGTACCCATGAACCTAATAGGCTGGCTCGTGATGAGACCCCCTATCCTCTGACTAGGTCTTGTTTTATTATTTTTCCGGGTCCCTCTTGTTTCTTGCTGAGAAGCCTTTTATTGCTTTCTCGGGGATCCCTGGGCGAAGCATCTCGAGGTTTATTTTTTTAGGATTTTATCTTTACCAGCTTGCTTTTACCTTCTGGGCCTTTGGCCCCTTCTTCCCACGAGGTAAGATGCAATCCTGAAAATAGGTCAACCCAATGCCTGGACAAGGGGAAAGGGATAGATGAGCGGGAAACAATATGTAAAAGTGGTACTATGATGGGAGCAGACGATGGATTTTCAGAAGTCCCCCCAGTGGCAAACCCAAACCTACAGACATAGGCTTGCTAGGGAACCCTGTCATTCCCCCCAAACATGGTCAAGTGGGAAAATGTAAGATCCAAGTAGTTGTTAGAGATAAAATGAATCAAATGCATATATTTAAAGGTTTCAATGATCAAAAGTGACACATACCATGATACCTGCACCAATTACCTCATGGAGCAAGAACCTCTTTTGATACAGGACCAAGCCAATGGTGATGGATGCCACTCTTGCTGTCAAGACAAAGATGATGGAAGAAGAAAAGGTGGGCCCTCCAGGGCCATGCTCAGGTCAATCCTACTCTCAGTACTCCATGTCTAGGACCCGTGGGCCTCGAGACATGATCTCCTAGTTATCCCTAAAAAGTGGGGATAACACATCCCATATAACATTAATTGATGATTTAGTGTTTTTTTCATCCCTTTTCTCTTCTTGATTTGATTTTCCTTCCTCTTCTTCTTCCATTTCAACTAAAACATTATAAATGTTAATAAAGGATGGTTTTTTTTTTTCAAAATGATTTTCTTCATGAGTTCAACAATAATGACCTTGAACAAACTCCTCAATATGTATTTCTTAAGGGGAAGTGTTTTGGTTATTAGGAGGTGGATAATTTATTCTAAAAGGAGGTTTCCAAGGTGTCCTATATGATGAACTTTCACCTGATTTTTTTTATTGAGATCTATAATATCATTTGAGAGCTATTTAATAAGTATTTGAAGACTATATATCACGCCCATAAAGATTTGGCCTGGGTCATAGCGATTTAGCCTTCTCGTTGGAATGTGGCACTGCAACCTTTTCCACTTGGTGGTGAGGGCATCCCAAGTGTACTGGGTTCGGACTACACCTTCACTTCAACTTATAACAGTTATGAAGGTTTAACATGTTATACATGTTCTTTACTTAGCACAATTCCTAAACAAGCATATACACAGTACATAGTTCAATATGTAAAATTAGGTGGCCCAACTGGCCTAACACCCATTCTTTTATTCATATAACAAAACCAATCGTACAAATTGTTTACAAATGACATTGATAGTTACATGGAGCGCATGGCACAACAATACAAAATCTTTCACCTTCGTGGACTCTATTGATGATACTCCTTTGGTTTTGTCTTCGGTTCGCACCTACCACAGACCTTTGTCGCATCACTACACCATGTCGAGTGCATGGTCCAGGCGCCCCATTAGACTATGGGAGCCAGAACACCCGCTCATATTCTTCAGAACTCCCCTTTCTGTCATGAACCACAAATATTTTCACCTCACCGAACCCAAGACTCGCCCAAATGCTTCATTGTGTGATCATGTCACTTAGTCAAACTTGCCCCCATACTCATTGACCATGTTGTGCTTAAATTCCTTGTGTCTTCTTCCATTTGGCATTGCCCCTTGCCTTTTGATATATGATTAGCCAAGGTGGATGTTTGCGTCCTTTGGGTGCATCGTTCCAATGTGTCTCTTCCCGAAGGGTGTTGGGCGCGTCAGTTTTTCGAGCATCTACACGTCAAGGTATTTTCGGGCGTGTTGGTTTGTTGAGAACCCATAATTTGTCCAAGGTTCCATCTCATCTAGGAATGCCTATCAAATCAACACCCCTTCTTATATTCATCATGCTATTCATTTGGGAACACCCACCTAGATGGGCACCCCATGCCTTATCCACCGAAACCTTTGTGCTCTTCGCTTAGCCAAGTCATGGGTGTGCTAGCCCATGGGCTGGACACTCCAACCCAACTGAACATCATGCTTCATCTTGCCAAGGGTTATGAAGGTTCCACGACTCACCTTTTCCCATAGACAAGTGTCGAGTGTCTTGCCCGATCGTTGGGTTTGTCATTGGTGGGTCATTCATGCCATGGGAGGGTGTGCTCTAACCCTTGGCGTCATAGGTCTTACATCCTCCCCAACCTCAAGTCATTGTCATCCTCAACAAATTTGGCATCATTCCTCCATGGTTCTTCTACTCGAATGTGCATATATTGTGCATCCACTGCCATAGTGCCTCTTGACTTTCCCAACAATTTTCTTCCTTCGGTCTATCCTTCCATCGAACGAAGTACTCATGTCTTCAATTTTTTCCAAATCCGACAATTATGAATGTTAAAACCTCATCAACATCCAACTTGGTTCGGTCGACAACCATCATGGGGGCGTGGGTGGGCTCAAATCGGTCTGGGTCCTCTGCATCCATACGACATAGTCTCAACTTGCTAATGTGAAAGACAGGTTTTAACGACTTCAAGTGATATGGGAGCTTCAACTTGTAAGTGACTTCACCAATCTTCTCAAGTATTTTGAATGGGATTTTAGACCTCCAAATGAGTGATGGAGTCATCCCAGATGGTGGTGCACGCTGATGCTTTCCCATATTAACGAAGACCTAATATCCTATTTTTAACTTTGCATCCCATCTCTCACGATCCACCCAATACTTCATCCTCTCCCTCGCATCAATATGATGAATGTGATCCATCTCCAACTGATCCTCCCAACCTGTCATGAATCCCAATGTCAATGAAAATGTTTTGTAATATCCATGCATCACCAAGTGTGGGGTGATGGGTTGTTGTCCATTCGTCAGTTCAAACGGACTATAGCTCATTGCGGAGCTATTTTGCAAGTTATAAATGAACTGAGTCACATCCAATAGATCTGGACAATTAGTTTGATATGCTTACACATAGTGTCACAAGTATTCCTCCAGTAGTCCATTGATGCATTCTATCTGATCAGTTGTTTTTTGATGATATGAGGAGCTCATCAACATGTTCATGCCCACAAGATTGAACAATGATGCCCAAAACTTGCCAGTGAAACTCACATCTCTGTCCGAAACAATGCTTAATGGAAGGCCCCAACATACATGCCTACAATCTGGTGTTAGTCTTGTCTTGTTAACAAATAAGACAATTCTGGACATAATCTTCCACGTCTCACGTCAAACATTCCCATAACTATCCTCTCTCCAACAATGCCAATGTCCTTCGTTGTCTTGGGTGGCCAACCTAAGGTGAGTCTTGACACTCCTTCAAGAGCTCCTTACAATGATTACTTGACTTGGGTACATAGATGTGCTCATGATACACATTTATAAATGGAACGAAATGGAATATAGATTTATAGAAAAGAAATACACAAATATACAATAAAACTTGACTTCTATTAATAAAGAGAATATGTTGAAACTGTAAAAATGTAGACTGAAACAAACTTGCTAGAATGGTGGCACCTTATCTCTGAGAAGAGATGCGACGACTACACTCATTTGCAAGAATATGGTTACAATGAGGCTCCAAAGGCCTTTTTAACATAAAGAATAAATGAGAAAACCCTAAACATCCAAAAAACTAACCCTAAGAGATGAAGCACCAAAAGTCATGTGGGCCCCGATGGGGTAAGTTGGTACTCAATTTCTCGGGGTTATAAATTTTGCATACAATCTTTATTTTAGGCACATGATAGCTTGTTGGAAAGAACTATTCGAGGACTACACATGTTTCCATCACACTTTGACTAAACTCTATAATGTGGTGTGGCACAGCTAAAAAATGTTGTTTAGGGCCTCAAAACAGCCTTGGAAGTTTAGGACCCGAAAACTAGGAAAAAACTTCCAAAATGAAAATTGTTCTTTGAGCCAGTGGAATAGGTGGGTGGCCAACGATATCCACCTAGATTGGTCCTCCCCCCTTAGGAAGCAATGATATCCATTGCATTGAGTGCCCCCATCAGATGGGGAAACTTTTTTTGAACTTTTCCCTAGGTGAGCCACTTGCCTTAGTGTAGGAGTTGCCCTGCTTTGACAACCCGATAAAGTTGGATCCTTTGTTGTCGAGTACCCTTAATCTGAGTGTCCCTGATATGATAAATGGATGCTTGTTCCATGTAGTCAAGGTTGATATATGTCAATGTCAACTACTCTGCGATCTCTTATGTGTCCAATAATGGTGGTAAGTATGGCAGAAGGAGGTCCACATTGAAAATGGGGTGTAGGCCAAGGAAGGGGGGAATACTAAGCTCAAAATAATTGTCACCCATAGCCTTGGTTATGGTGTAAGGTCCATAAAGAAGTGGACAAAGCTTTCGATGGGGTCCTGTAAGGTGCTCTTTCTGCAAATGCAACCAGACCTTTTCTCCCACCTGAAACTTGTGCGACACCCGGTGTTGATCATGGCGTTGTTTGTACTTAGCATTGGCTTTATGTAAAATATCATGGACCTGTTGTTGGATGTGCTGAATTCATTCAATAAAATTGGTGGCTTTGTTGGGATCAGATTGAGCATGGGATGATTCTGCCTGTGTGAATGCAAGGGGTAGTGCGACATCAATGAGACCCAATGGTTGAAATCCCAACCCCACCTGGAAGGGAATGTGGTCAGTTGAGCTATGAAGGACTCTATTATAGCTATGTTGAACATAGGGGAGAATCTCATCCCATGTGCACAGATGTTTGGAGTTGTACACGCACAAGATATGTATGATCATCCTGTTGATGATTTATGTTTGGCCATCAGTTTAGGGGTGGAAGGCGATGGATTTCGTGAGATTGGTGTCCAACAGTGACCAGAGGCTAGACCAGAATGTGTTGAGGAACCTGTTGTCCTGATATGATATGATGGTATTTGGTATCCCAAAGTGTGCCCACACCCATTCAAAGAAGATCTTGGCAGTGGCCTCCGCTGTGATATTCTTCTTGCAGGCTGTGAGGATGACCATCTTAGAAAATCGATCAACCACCAAAAAAAAATAGTCGTTTCCCTGCTTGGTTGAAGGAAGGCCCAACATGTAGTACATCGAGAGTAGGAAGAGGGGTATAGATGCCTTACTTCTTAGTGGTTGGCTTGGAAATGGTGCAAGAAGTGCAGGGCCCGATATACTTGCTGACATCCTATCAAAGTTTCAACCAGTAGAAATGCTTATGTATTACTTCCATGGTATTTTCCATGCAAAAATGTCCTACCATCTGACTGTAGTGAGATTTCCAATCAACGTCGCATTCTCGCTTGAAGGAACACAAAGGTGGCTCAAATGGCATAACATTTCTTCATGAATATGATAGTCAGTGACAATCACGCCTTTGTCTAGCATCTGGTAAGTGGTAGCAAAGTCAAGCTCACTCTTTTATATTTGGGGCCACTCAGATGCCTTGTGGCCACAAGACAAGAGTGGAGCACCGTGGTTAAGGTGGAAACTGGAGGTAGATTGCAACAATCAATAACACAATTGGTGCTCCCTGACTTATATTTGATGTTGAGATGGAACTGCTACAAGTATGTGGACCACTTTTGATAACAATCATTCTATAATTTTCCTTGTGTCTGCATGAACTGCAGAGGCTTGTGATCAGTGTGGATGATTGTCTCCTTCTCGAGAATGTAGTGCTTCCATTGTCGACAGGCTTGTACGTTGGAATACATTTCTTTGTCATAGGTGGGGTACTTATGGATGATATCTGATAGTGTCTCACTATGATATACCACTGGATGAATGTGCTAAGTGAGGGTTGTTCCCACGACATAGTCTGAAGCATTGGTCTCAATCTCAAAAGGTTTCTACAGATCGGGTAAGGAGAGTACTGGAGCTAAGCACAAGCGATGTTTCAAACCATCGAATGCTTGTTGTTGTGACCTCCCCCACACAAACTTTGCCTTGCCAACACCCTTGGTCACTTGGATGAGGGTCCATGCAATACGGGAGAATCCCAACACAAACTTGCGATAGAAGATGGCAAGTCCTAAGAAACTTCGAAGCTTGGTTAGTGTGGTTGGGGCTGGCCAGTCACGAATGACTTGGATTTTGGCTGGATCCACATGGACACCATGCTCATCAACAATGTAGCCTAGGTATTAGACCATGTTCATGCCAAAGGAACATTTTTCCAAGTTAGCATATAGCTTGTGTTGTCGCAGAGTGTGAAGGACCTACTGAATATGCTGCAAGTGTTCTATCCAATTATTGTTGAAGGTGAGGATTTCATCCAGATATACCACCACAAAGGAATTGATGAAGGATCGCAGTATATCATCCATAAATATCATGAAAGTTGTTGGAGCATTTTGTAAACCGAATGACATGACTATCCATTCAAAAATACCTTCTTTGGACTTGAAAACAATCTTCTATACATCAGTCTGTTCTATTGGGACCTGGTAGTAGCCATATTTCAGGTCAATCTTGTTGAAAAACTTGGATCCCTTGAGCTGGTCAAGAAGGTCGTCAATTCGGGGAATTGGGTACTGGTTCCTGAGTGCGATTTTATTTAGGGCCTTGTAATCAATGTAAAGTTGCCAAGTCCTATATTTTTTTGGTACGAGTACAATTGGGCTCCCACAGGGTGAGGATCTGGGTCGAATGTGCCCCTTTTGAAGTAGCTCTTGGATATGTCACTTAATTTCCTCATTTTCCATTAGAGAGGGACGATAGACTGACCCATTAGGTAGAGTTGATCAGGGGTTAGATCGATTGAATGCTTGAACTGACAGTGTCATGGCACCCCGGTGGGTGAGGAGAAGATGTCTTTGTATTGTTACATGATCTTGTCCACTTGCTTCTGTTACGTGGAGAGGCCATGAATGTGGCTACGACCTTCTGTTCACTTAGAGAGAGAATCACGAAGAATACAAATTTCATGTTATGGGAAATGACCTTCCTGCATTGCTTAGCATAGATCAAAGAAATAATGGTAGGTGGATCTACCTCTGGTATCCTATACAATTGTCTTCCCAAAGTAATAATAACATTGCAAGGTCTAGAATCATATACAACATGTCATTTCCACAAATGTGGTTGGACTAAAAGAACATTACAAAATTCAAGGGGGAAATATCACACAATACCTCATCCTTGAAGGGCTTGATGCCGTAGGGAAAATGACACTATTGGCTGACGCACATGTCTCTTCCTTGGTGGAGCCATCCAATGGTGTAGGGCTACAGGTTTGGTTTTGTTGGTAGGTTCAACCACTCAATGAGCTCTACATATATCAGGTTATTTTGACTTTCTCTATCGATAATGAAATGCAATGGAGCACCCTTCACCCACATCTAGGAATGAAAAAGGTGTTCACCTTCCTCTGGTTCCTATGGTTCACTTGGATGGACCTTAGTGGTAGCGATAATGGCACTGAGTTCTACGTCAATGATCCACTTCCCCTTGTTTGGATTTGATTCATATTTGAAACATGCCTCTAACTCCGAGTCTTTCAGCTCAGCCACCAATGACTGCTTCGAGTGACATTCATTAGTGTTATGCCAGGGTATTTTATGGAATTCACACCACTTTCCGGAGTCTTTCTTCGTCTTCTCATTACCCTTTTTGGTTTGTAGCTTGGACTAGTTTTCCTAAGGCGAACCATCCTTTCTCTGTCCTTTGTTTTGTGGGTTGGGGCCACCTTTTCCCTGCTTCTATTGTGGGGAATTTGTAGATCCAAACTCTCGCTTCTTCTATTTAAATTTATGCTCAAA
Source organism: Picea engelmannii (assembly GCA_009831015.1). NCBI lineage: Eukaryota > Viridiplantae > Streptophyta > Pinopsida > Pinales > Pinaceae > Picea > Picea engelmannii. The sequence continues at coordinate 48,517 of ML792466.1, read as the reverse complement.
TTTGATAACATATCAATATACCACGCCCAATGATGAGATGTACAAAAACTCCATTTACATTTGGATGTATCTATGTAGAAATTCATAGTACTTGAGAACCAGATGTCGTTCGAAGTCCTTGATACCCTGGTTGGTATGCAAGGTATGAAATATATTTGTGAAATCTGGTACTAACTAGTCCCTTTCCTATCGCAGTGTGTTCCATCTCGTATACTAGTCATCATAGCTTCCAACATGGTAGTATTGTTCCTTAATAACATCCCTGAAATAATCCTAAGTCGGGGTGACCAAAAATATTATAGATTCCTCAGTGTCCCTTTGCTCACAGTAAGTTTCCCACCGATCCTTGACATAGGGGACAACCTTAAGGAGCACAAAGGTAATATTTAAAATTATGGACTGAAAAATACCCTTTTAGTAGATTCAACCATTTATCTACAACATCCGCATCTATTTGGCCTTCAAATAAGGGGATATCAAAATTGACTTGCACCTTGAAGGGGACGGCATGGCCACTTGATGAAGATGTGTCTCATGTTGGCAGCCGTTGAAGGATCTGTGCAAAGTTACCCATCATCTCATTCCTTTGTCGCGTGAGGTTTTCCTCGAGCAACAATTTAAAAGGATCTCCTTCTCCATCATCTCTATTTTCTTCCACCATGGGAGGCCGTTGTGATCAACGGGTACGGTATTGCAAGGGCTCAACCACTTCGTGTCCCAACTCCTTGTACCTTGACCTTGTTGGGGACATGCACATAAAAAAAATAAAGAGCAGGCCACTTTGATACCACTGATCTAGATTTATAAATGGAATGAAATGGAATACATATGTATAACAAAGAAATACACATAGATACAGTAAAACTTGACTTCTATTAATAAAGAGAATATGTTGAAACTATAAAAATTCAGATTGAAACAAACTTGCTAGAATGGTGACAACTTATCTTCGAGAAGAGATGTGACGACTACGCTCATTTGCAAGAATATGGTTACAATGAGGCTCCAAAGGCAATTTTAATATAATAGATAAATTAGAAAACCCTAAACATTCAAAAACCTAACCCTAGGAGATGAAGTGCCCAAAGTCATGTGGGCCCCGATGGGGTAAGTTGGTACATCAACTTTCCAGGGTCGTAACTTTTGCATATGATCTTAGTTTTAGGCGCACGATAGCTCATTGGAAAGAACTGTTTGAGGAATACACAATTTTCTATCACACTTTATCTAAATCCTACAGTGTGATTGTGGCGTGCCCAATAAAACGTTGTTTAGGGCATTAAAATTTCCCCAGAAGTTTAGGACCCAAAAAACTAGGAAAAATTGCCAAAATGAAAACCGCTCTTTGAGCCAGTGGAATAGGTGGGTGGCCAACGATATCCACATGGATCAGCTCACCAAAACAAAAGAGGTCATCATGAAGAAACAACCTCCTCATCTTCCCTCCCTCTACTTACTTCATAATGTTCTTCACACTTGGATCAACCTATAATCCCTCCTTAATATTATCTTGCAACTCTACCAACACCTGAATCTGGCTTCCATCCGGTGTAGGAAACTCATCTTCCTCAACTTTAGCCAATTGTGCCTTCCTACCCAAGGCATCCATGACACCATTGAGTTTTCCAGGCCTGTGTTGATGTGTGGTAGCATCAGACATATATTTCCTTATAGGTCTATGTGTCTAGATATGTGGAAATCATCCAAAGCCTTCTATACTTGAATTTACTTTAATTAAATGAATTATTAAAGTAAAGTGGTTTTAATTAGTAAGTTGAGTTTTATTTAAGGAAATGCTTTAATTAGCATTAGTGAACTAAATAATATCCGTTGATCTCAAGTGAGGTGAGAAGTAATCTCAACCATCAATCACTTTGGATATCAGGGTTAAGTCGTAACTCAATTTTATAAAAGCAAGGCTAGGGTGAAGGAGGAAGACACTTGACAGATTGATCAAGAGAGATTGATTTGAGACAGAGAGAGTTGGATCACGAAGGATTGTGATTCAAGGAGATATTGGATAGGTGGAGAAGGAATTCCATCTAGAGATCCAGGCCAGAGGAAGATAGAGAACAATTGTACAACAGAAGGATCAACTGCCACAAAACAATGCAAGTATTCTTGTACAGTCGCGCAGTTAGTGCAAGTTTCAGCTTTACAGTCGTGCAGATAGCACGGGACATCATGGATATCAGCGTAACATTCTCAATGTTGTTGTACAAGATCATACAAGAAGTTTGGCAACAGATCAAGCCAATAAGGTTTTTGATGTACTTTGTCTCTTTTCTATTTGATCCATTTTCCCAATAAGGGAGCCCTTGTAAGCTTTGAAGTTATTTGAATGATAAGCTTTGTTGTTGGGTAGAATATATGTGTGTCTTGTGCATGAGATTTTTGGTTTTCAGTATTGATTCCACTATCTTTACTTGAGTTGACTATTTTAGCAATGTGTTTTTGTTTTGTTAGTTGCTAATCTGATTTGTAGTAAGGAATCACTAGATTAAAAGTACCTAGGTGTTGGAGTAGGGATTTCAACATGGTATCAGAGTGCATGATCTGAAAGGAAGCTAGATCTCAAATCCATAACTAGCAGAAATAAATTGAAGGACATATTTTAGAGAAACATTCGAACTACATTCGGATCGACTGTCAAGGAAAATGTAGGTATTTTTGATACAGTCGCACAAATAGCACAAATATTTGGTTATAGGTCGCACAAAAAAACATAGGTACAAGTGTAACAATCATGCTGTTAGTGTAGATAACAAGGGCAGAGGCCGTATAGGTCAGTGCATGGGCAATTTCAATAGCAGGTTATTTCCAAGGCAGTTTATTAGGTCAAAGGGATGGCAATGATACCTTTGAGAGTTGAAGACAAATTGGATGGATCATCCAACTTCCTACCTTGGAAAGAAATATTGACTTTGGCATTAAAGGCATATGACCTTTGGGAGTTAGTCGAAAAAGTAGTTCCTCCACCGAAAAATCCTACATATTTGGAAGTTCATTAGAAGAAGGAGATAAAAGCCAAGCGGGTACTCTTGGATTCCGTGAAGGATCATCTAATTCCTCACTTATACAAGAAGAACACAACCAAATATATTTTTTATGACTTGGTAGGTTTATTCCTGAGCACTAACATGAACATGAAGATGGTCTTAAGCAATACATTCAGATCGATGCAAATGTCTAAATCTGACAATGTTACCAACTATCTCATGAGGATCACAAAGGTGCATGATAAAATTGCAACCATAGGGGAGAAATGATCCAGGTGGATATCTATGGCCACCCACCTTTTCCAACTGGTTCAAAACAATTTTCTGGTAATTTTGGCAATTTTGGCAATTTACTATTTTTAGCAGTTTTTAACTTCTGGGGCTAGTTTGAGGGCCTAAATGACGTTTTTTCATGATCAAGCACCTCAATGATATTCAAGGGATCCAATTGATCCCCCTAAATGAATCTCCTCATCAATACCTTTCCAATGAGCTATCATGCACCCTAAACATAGATCGTATGCAAAAGTTACAATCCTATGAAGTTAATGTACTAACTGACCCCAACGGGGCCCACATGACTTTTGGTGCTTCATATCCTAGGGTTAGGTGTTGTCTAGGGTTTTTGAATTCATCCTTATTGTAAAAAGGCCTTTAGAACCTCATTGTACTCATCTTATTGTGAATGAGCATAACCATCACATCTCTTCTTAGAGATAAGCTGGCACCATTCTAGCATGCTTGTTTTTAGTTTGCATTTTACAATTTTCAACATATTTCTTATTTAATAGAAGTCAAGTTTTACTGTATCTCTATTATTTTTCACTGTGTCTCTATGTTAACATTATGAATCTGTGGTTTCATTTCGTTTCGCTCATAAATCTGGATCAGTGCTATCAGAGTGGTCTGCTCCTTGTCATTTTTTAATGCATGTCCCCGACGCGGTCAAGGTATAGAGAGTTGGGTCTCGAGCTTGTTTCTATTGAGGAAAAATTCTCTGGCACGCCCAAGAGACCGCCCATGGCAGGTGAAAATAAAGACGACGAGATATGATATCCTTTCAAAATGTTTCTCAAGGAATCCCTTGAGCGACAAAGGAACACGATAATGGACAACTTCACACAATCCTTTGACGACTGTCGACAAGCGACGCATCCACCTCAAGCGGAAGCACCACCCCCTTCAAGGTACATATCAATTTTGATATTCCTATATTTGAAGGTAAAATATATGCGGATGCTGTAGATAAATGGTTAAACCTTCTAGAAGGCTATTTTTCTGTCCACAACTTTTTCGATAGAGAGAATATTATATTTGTGCTCCTTAAGGCCATCCCCCATGTAAAATATTGGTGGGAGACTTTCTATGAGAAAAATGAAACAGAAGGATCCACATTATTTGCAGTTTCACCCACTTGGGATTCCTTTAGGTATGCTATTAAGGAAAAATGCTACCTTGTTGGAAGTTATGATGACTTGTATACAAGATGGACCACACCGCGGCAGGAAAGAGACCAAACAATCCTAGAGTTCACCAATGTCTTCCATACCTTGTCCACCAAGCTGGGTATCAAATATTTTGAGTGACATCTGGTGCTCAAGTACTGCAGTGGTATGCATAGATACATCTAGACAAAAATGGATTTTTTGGACATCTCATCTTTGGGCATGGCCTATTGATATTCTGTCAAAATTGAGCAGAAGCTTAAACAAAACACACGACAGTTTGGATTTGGGAGCCCCTCATAGCAGAAGCAGGGAAAGGGCAGCCCTAACCTGCAAAACAAAAGACAAAGAAAAGATGGTGTTATAACCCTATGATTCATAGGATCAACTGGTGACTAAAAAATTATCCCTTTACTGTATTTTGGGTTGCAAATAATGTTTCATTCTACAAATGATTTGCAAAGAAAAGAAAAGAAAATAAAAGAAAAAGAAAGAAAAAAGATAAAAGAGGGTATAAAAATAAAAGGATAGAAACCCCATGCAATAAAAATAGCTTGATCCATACAGTCTAACCATGGTCAAGTCTTTTTGAATTTATGTTGATAGGGTTAATGAATAAGGCTTAGCTAAACTGTTTAATCTTAGCCAAGTAGATAGGTTAGTTAGTGAATAAATTTGATCAAACTGTTTAAACTTGATCAAATATTCCTAGGATAGAGTAATTTTTAGCCCAACAATCTAATCTAGGTTGAATGTGTTAGTAAAATAGGTTAGAACATAGGTTAGTTGGCTTCCCTTCAATAAAAATAAGCATGATGTTGTATGAGATTCATTATTTTTATGATTAGAAATTTGTATTCTAACCCCTTGGTGGCAGAATGAAAGAAAATAACACAAAAAACCCATAAATCCATGCTATCGTAAGTTTTTGCAATGCAATATGATTCACGCCCCATGATTAAAAAGTGTGCCAAGATCTACGGTTGAGTGAATGGTGCCCAGATCGACGACTGACAGGTAATATTGGACCCCCCGACCATTCTACCTTTAATGGAGGGGGGGGGGTTCGAGTTGGTGGTATTCCCTGACAGGCCCCATCTTAACGTATCACCTTTTGGTTAACTTAGACCCCCCCTACTCTAAACCGGTTACAACCTACCCCCCCCTCCAAGTAAACCTCCAGACCAGATTCATATACCGCCGCCGCCTCGTGACATCACACTCCACTACCTCCGCCGTCCCATGACGTCATACTCCACTACTTGCTGCTTATAAGTCACGTCTCATCACTCTGCCAACATCTTCCCCTCCACTCACTCGTCACATGTCATATCCCATTCATCTGTCCTCCAGTCACCGCCTTCCACATCATCCTGGCACACCCGTCACCCGTCCTTTATTGTCCACCTCATACCCGAGGTACCCGTTGGATAATTAATATAGGCTAACATATCCGTTAGCCTGCTGACCTATCCCCTGCGCCTCCAACGAATACCCGTTTGCCCAGATAATCCCGTCCGTCTTTGTCATTCTTCCATGTTTCATGAACCAGATAAAATGGGAGGTGAACACCTTGGAAGATTCATAACAACAACCTCCTTCAGCCAGTGTGTCACAAACCACTACTCCATAGGTGCCAGTAGAAAAGAGGCCCTGAAAGGAAGTCTCCCCTTTAGTTACTGAAGTCTCAACAGAGGATTTCCGGGTTTACAGGAAAAATCCCAGGACCAGTCATACCCCTGACAGACCCAGGGTAGAAGAGACTCATTTTCCCACAATAACAGAGGGAGAACACTCACCATTGTTCTCAAGCAGTCAACAAATGATGTCTACCTCTTCATCAAAGAAGCAGAGTGATACCACCTTGATCACCCAACCACCACAAGGATCCACAGGGATGAGTATTTTTGAGAAATACAAACTGATCAAGAAAAAGAATGAGATGCTGACCAACAACACCTATGCTCAATTCTGGAAGCAAACATCCATATCACAACATAGGTTGCTCTCTGCTTTTGATATAGAAAAAGAGAGAATGCACATGGAATTTTTGCAGGCACAAGTGCCCCATCCAAAGGAAATCACTGATTACAAAAGGTCAACATTTGAATTTGACAACAAGGAAGTACATCCAACTGATCAGATGGATTTACAGAGGCAGACTGGAGAAATAGTTTTCTCAACATTGGAAAACGCTTCCACAACTGCTGCAAAGTTGCAGGTTTCCCTAAATAATGTTCAAACTCAATTGAAGCTGGAGAAAATGTCTTCTTTTGCAAAAGGCAACATGATCAAGTCTTTGGAAGAGTTGGTACTAAAAATTGGGTATGACCCCTCAAATGTGAAAGTAGCTGAAGAGCTGCTAAAGAAAAAGAATGCTGACATAGCACCCTTCAGGAAGAAATTAAAGTTGCCAACTACTGAAGACTCATAGGCCAAAGAGATGGCCGAGACATAAGGCTAAAAAGAAGAAATGTTGAAGTTAATCATGGAGTAGAACGCACAGATCAAAGAGATGGAAGCAGAGTTGGAAATGTTGGTAAAGGAAAAGGAACAGACAGAGCCCATGGAAGTCATTGCACTGAGTGCAATGCCCCTTACAAGAGTTAACACAATGAAAACACCGACAACTTCCACAACAGAACTTCCATCAGCTTCCCCAGTGACAGTTCTAGAGACATTTGAATCTCTAGCAAAGTCAATGGAAGAGATGACCTTACAAGAAGCATAAATTAAAAAATTGAATCAGGAAATAGAGAATCTCCAGAAACTCAAATTCTCATTCCAGGCAAGCTACAACACTGAGAGGCACACCTCAGAAAAAATTAAGCAGGAAATACAACAATTTAAAAAACAAACGGTTGTGGGCAAAACACTAGAAGAAGTAAAGGAGAACATTTGGATGTATATCTCAAAATCCATGACAAAAATCTGGCCACTTGTGCAGATCATGTTCAAGCAACATGAATTGGTGTTAAGGAGTAGGCAGGACAAAGGGAGAATTGGGAGAAATTCCCATAGAGGCAAATGAAATCATCGAGTTTCTCAATTCGAAGACTAAAGATGAGCTAGAAAGTCTGGAAATTGAGGATAGGAGAGAGACTATCCTCGAAGTTAAGAAATTTCTGACCAAGAGAGGACTAATGTTGCAATTGGAGGAGAGATCCTAGAACATGGATATTGGAGTTCAAAGATTCTTCAACAAGATTGATGCTTTGCAGAAGAAAGGCCTTCCCAGTTTACTGGTTTTAAATGAAAAGCTGAGGACTTTATCTGACTACAAGCATAAGATTGCCATGGTGGCAAAGGATAGCTCTAAGTTTTCAGGAATACAAGGTAATATAACAAGCAAGAAATTTCTAGAGACTTTGTAGTTGGACCTCAGTATCCAGCATGAAATCAAGTATATTTTCATCACCAAGCCAACTTTCATCAAATATACAGAAATGGATGAAGTCTACATAAGGTTACTAAAGTCACCATTCCCAGTCAAAAGAGATGGGAATATTTGTGCACTCTGATCGAGTAAGTGATGAGGTGTACAATCTGAGTCAGCATGAAGAAGAGTCAAAGTCAATTTGATGACTCGCCAACAACCTTCCCCAAAATCAGCGTGGAGAATCCAATAGATCATTAACAGTTCCTATACTTTTGTATTTTGTTATCTAGTTAGTTAGATTTAGACTCCACCACGTCCTGATCATTAATGACATGATCGTTATATTTCTTATAAATACTTCAAACTTCGAAGTACTAAGGTTTGATCTTTACACCCAAGCAAGCTGTAAGCACTGTAATCTTTCTCAAGAGATCTACCAGTAATAAAAAGGACGTTTCACAAGATTCCTGCGTGTTAACTGTTGGTGATGTTTACTTCTCTTCATCAAATGGTTTTTATGTCTTCGTAATCATATGTGTTTTCTATATCTGATCATTTAAAAGAAGTTAAGGTTGCCAAATTTATCTTCATATACTCTGTTTCTGGCTTTTAAATATCTAAGTGTTAATCTTTCTGATGTTATGATAAAAAAATTCTTAAATGCTTCTTTATTTTAATTGATTATCTCATCTTTTCTGCTACCCATCATCTTAACTTTAAAGGATCCAACAATTGCATTATCCTGCCCTGTGAAAAGACCTTATAAAATCTGTTCTTTGGTCTCAAACTTTATAAAACAGACCCCATAGCCCAATGGATGCGTAAACCATATTTCAACCATTTTATAAAACAAACAACACAATCTTATTTATTTAACTAGCCTAATATTTGAAACCTAAAACATATTCAAATCTTACAGAGAGATCCCTCTCTGAAACTGGCAGGGCTAGATCCCAGTTTCGAAGTGGTTGGATAAAGTTGCCTCTGATAAATTTCTTCTACCTCCCAACAACCTCTGGGAATTTACATAGCGTTAACATAGTGGCGACCATACTGGGGAACTAAACAAACTTTTCATCCCACGATTTCTTTTCCCTAGACAAAGAAAACTTTATTTCTGAACTAACCACAAAATCTAAACTTATAAAGAGATAATGTTTAGAGGTTGTTAAAGTTTGTATATAATTAGTTTAAAATTTCTTAAAAATTAAAATTCTGGATCCTAAAAGAGTTTTCACTAGATCTCATTCAGATCCAGAACCTGCAACAACAATAGACAATCCTGAAAAATTACTTAGAAAGAAAAACGTTGCAGAGGGTTCCAGGAGTCACAGTCCTCTTCATAGGTCCCCTTCTCTCCCAGAGAAACTTGTTGCCCTTTAGGATTTCGAGTTTGACATATCTTTTGAACAAACCCTTTTTAGAACAAAATCTGACAGCTTTTTAAGTGAAACAGTTTTAGATCAAACCATCCTACAACCCAGGACCCCTGAAATGCTTTCTCCCAGGGCAGACATTGATCAACGATTTCTTCAGGAATTCAACAAGTTAAAAGATCTAGTAGCAAATCTTGATCAAGCCTTATACCAAGCTCACTTCTAGAAGTCAGTCAAACTCTCTGCCTTGACTATTGTCGCAACTTCTGTTAAACCTAAACCAACTCACTTCGTTCCACTCAGCTCTTCATCTTCCACAACTTCTGTTACTTCCCCTCCAATCACACAAGTGGTTGTTCAACCTCCTCCACCTATCATGGCAGCCATATATTCTCTCTTGGTGTTGGCCGCTCCCTTACACGCCATGCTCCGGGACTATCAAACCAGACTTCCTCAGTTTGATGGCATTGGACCTCTTAACGCACAACAACACGTTGACAAAATGAATGATTATTTTGATTTGCAGGAAGTAGATGAAGCCGACGTTCAAATGAGACTTTTTTCACAGAGTCTGACAGGGGATGTTAAAAAATGGTTCAAATCTCTACATCCTACTACTATTGTTGACCTTGCTTATTTTCAATGAAGTTTTCTCGATATATGGGAGGTAAAGAAAATCCTCTCCAGATCCTGTCATAATATGAGAATAAAAGAAGGAACCAAGGAGAGACAGTGCACGATTACTGCACTCATTTCAACAATCTTTACAATGTGATTCCAGCTGATATCAAACCTCCTCAAGGTTTGGCATTAATAAAACTCCCCGATAGATTTGACACTGATATGTCATATTAGCTAAGGGAAAGAAATTCTGCTACTCTGGAAGACATGCAGAAAAGTGCAATAAGCATGGAAGCAAATCTTTTAGCTAGAAGAGCCAGGCAGAGAACCGAAAGAAGGGTCACGATTAAAGAAGAGCCTTCCACTTCCTCTTCAGATGCTAAACTAGATTCCCTAGCCATAGCTATGAAGAGAATGATGGAGATACTTACTATTGGCCCTTGGTTATGGAAGCAAACGAAGATCAAGGAAGAAAAGGCGAAAAATGAATTGCACGGAAGACACAGTGACTGTTACTGGGTCGAAGTGAGAAAAAGAGTAGGAAAGATGGAGCGAAGTAAGGAAAAGCAAGTTGTTGGATGAGGAGATCGAGGATGACAGATCAACAAGGAAGAAGGATTGTGGACAACTCAGCAAGCAGAAAATGCCATCGTTGGATTCTTTGGAGTACCGCGCGAGAAGGAAGGAAAGACAGGATGGCGAAGTCCGGAAAACGAGGATCAAGTTGACTTAGGGTTTTAGACACCTAGGGTTTTGACACCTAGGTTTCAACCTAAGGATTTCAGTGAGCTATTGTAATGTATAAATAAAGGTCTAAAGGACCTGGGTCGGGTTGGTACGATATTGTTGTCGATCTAGTGTATGGTTATGAGCAATTATTGTCGTGTAAGAGAGAAGTGCTAAGTGTGAGAGATTTCTGGTATTGTAAGATCTTCAGCTGGGTGCGAAGGTCAAGTCCTGTAGCTGGGTGTGCAGGAAGGGGAGAAGAAGAAAGAAGAAGAAATAATATCTGCTAGCTGAGAGAGCAGACAAGAACTGTATGCTTTATCTTAATATATCATAAGCACAGTTCCATGGACATATCTCTATAGAGAGGGTGAAACACATATATCTTGTGTCATATGTGTGTTTGTTGCTTTGTTCTTTATCATTGATATAAAGTTATTGCATTGTTGTGTTAGATCATAGCTATAGATGTGTGAAGTAGATCTAGGTTGATAAGTGATATATACACGCTGTATTGTTATGATAATCAATCCACTTGATATTCCCCTTGGTTGTAGACATCCATGTCCTGCAACCCCCTCATAGCTGCTTCGGGTGAGACTGAACCTGCCTCACAAGTGTTGCTGAAAGGACCAGTAGCTAGGGCTTGTTGGTGTGCTCTTGGAGGCGAACCCTGGGTCTGCCCCTGTCCCAACAAATGGTTTTGTTGCCGGGACTAGAATCTTTTTTAGGGAATGTCAAGGTGGTTTCCATCGAAGATAGAGATTCATAAGTGGATAGAGGATTAAGAGAAGGACTTCCCTGAAGCCCAAAACAAGAACCCTAATCTAAGTACAGAGGATTGGTTAGGGAGATATATCTTCACCGATAACATGAGATATATCTTCACCGATATACACGAGATATTCTTTGGAGGAATCCATCAAGAGTTATATGAGTGGTTAGCTAGGTTAGCAAATACCCATTTTGAGATCAGATCTAGACCTCATGTGGTTTGGATGTCGGCGCTGATCCAGAAGGTCAAGAGAGTTGATAACGTTGTATCACAGTAGTAGATCACTGGTTCGATAGCACCATTGGAGGGTACATCAACGAGTATGCTGTTGACACAGTAGAATCATATAGCCAAGTCGAGAGATATTTTTTCAAGGGACCCAGAGGAAATTTTTTACATTTTATGAAGTTAAGGATCAAGATGCTATTGCATGAGAAGAACATATTGCAGATACAGTAGATTGGCCGAACTTGAAAAGGCTAATGTTCAAAAATTCGGACAGCGACAATGACACAGAAGCTGGACATACGCGCAGTGGAAAAGTATTTAGAGGAGTCCATCTTGCAAACCTGTTCAAGAAGAACTACGGGGATGAGGGTTTTTATAGTGGAGAAGAGGTAGATCTGACAGATGAAGAACATTCAGAACCCACTAGGGCAGAGGAAGGGGAAGATGAAGAACTTCGTCGGGACGAGCCAGAAACCTCAGGAACTGTGCAGACTATTGAAGTAAGTACTATTAATCCTCCTGTTGTTTTAGTAGCATTAAGCAATCAAAGTAATCAGAGTTACCAAAGTGTTCAGAGCACTGTCACTAGTAGTCCACCATGTATTCAGTTAGGAAGCCTAGGAAGATCTATGGCAGATGAGATGAGGCTCCCTATCTTCAGGGGAGATGGATCTGAATATTTGATCAACATTGGTTCCTATGTGAAGCTATGTGGAACATTAAGAATGTCACCGATGAGGCTGTCAAAAGAACTCAGTTCAGTACCACTCTAAGGGATCGTGCGTTGAGCTCGTACATGAAACTTGTCCAAGGACTTGCGCAACCTAAGCCATTGAATGAGATCAAGAATTCCCTAATTGCAGAGTTTAAGAAACCTAAATCAGAGTCACAATGTATTATAGAGATGAAAGAGATCAAGTAGAAGGTAGCCGAACCCATTTGGGAGTTCAATCAGAGATTCAAGATCTTAACAGGTCGATTGAATTTTGAGATCTCAGATGAGCAGAAAAGGGAATGGTTCATTGCTGCCCTTTTACCACACATCAAAGTTTCTCTGATGCAGTAGAAGATTGCTTCGTAGGCTGAGGCGCTGGAGATCGCCATGAATCTCGAATCAGCCCCTATGGGAGAATCCAGCTCAGGTATGAGTCAGATCTTGAGTCAACTAACTAGTTTATCTCTACAGGTCGACAATACGAAGAAAGATAAGGGAAAAGACAAAAGAGAAGACATTTGGTGTGTCAGATGCAAATCAGGAGGCCATGAAAAGGAGCATTGTCCCTTATTTCATGAATACTTGGCCTCTGGAGCTCCGAGCCCTTTGAATCAAGTCACACTACCCTGGTGCGAAGTATGCAGAAACAAACATCGCCCTAGTGAGTGCTATTACATGCAGAAATACGTTCAGACACCCAAAAATTTGTATTGCACATTCTGTAAGTCGGTGGGGCATGATGATAGGGATTGTAGGGCCTATGACCTCATGCATGAAAGGTCAAGGGACATATACAAAATTCAAGGTCAAGTACAACAATAAGGAAACACTACGCAGTATAACTCTCCAGGAAGAGGAAAATCCAACCCTCATGGTGGATTCAGAGGAGGAGGAGGAGGAGGAGGTATGGGTCGAGGCCAATGATATATAATCTATTATAACTGCATGCATCTAGAACACTTGGAAGGGACTGTCATAACCCTTGTACCACTTGTAGCTATTGCAACTCTTTCGAGCATGTTATCGAGGAATGTCTCGTGCTGCTAGCTAAGATTCAGGAAAGATGAGGACCTCAGCAGAATCCACAAGTGTAACTGATATATGCTGAACCTCATGGAGTAGACCCTAGAGTCACTGTTATCACTCGAGGAGGAGCTACTACAGGAGAAGATAGAATGACCCAAGGAAAGACTACAGAGGACTCAGGAATCAGAAAATATGCAGAGAAGACACAAACTTTTGATGCAAAGAAAGAAAGACAAATATTCGAGGAGGCAAGAAAAGAGTTCAAAGAAGACCAAGCTTCTTCATCAAAAACATGACCAGAAGTAAGAGAATATGGAATGCCTCAGGCATTTGATCAGTCTACTTCACCTAAAGAAGGAAAAGAGGTAAGCAAGCTCATGGAATTTTTATACACTTGTATTAAGTTGATTTAGGATGAAAACATTGTACAAGAGCTACAAAATTTAATCAGACAATATGAGCTAGGAAAGATATACCCCTTATTGAATAAGGCAGTACACGAAATTGCGAGAAGGAGAAGGACAAATAAGGAATTACACTTGAATGCTCAAATAGGAGAATATGCTATAGACTATGTGGTCCTCGACTTAGGGTTGGAGGTCAATGTCACGACGAAGCAAACATGGGCACTGATGGGAAAACCAAAGTTGATCTATTCCCTTATCAGGCTTAGGATGGCTAACCAGCGAGCTGTCAGCCCATTTGGACGGTTGGAGCATGTCCCTGTGACATCGACGGAGTAAGAACGTTTGTAGATTTTGAAGTAATTGAGATAGTTGATGACAACTGCCCTTACCCTATGTTGTTGGGAATTGATTGAGCCTTCAATAATTCCACTGTGGTTGATTTAAAGAAAAGACGTATGACGTTTGAAAAAGATGGCCTTAGGGTCATCGTACCTTTAGATCCAGATGAAGGTCAATGATACACAAAACCCATCAGAGAGGAAGACTGTGCATACAAACTTGAAAACATATACAAACTGACAGCTAGACAACAGGATTACATCAATCCTATGGCCAATGGAAACCTAAGCTGGTGAAGTGACAATGCGTGTTCATCAAATTCAGAAGAAGCACTAGAGAACTGGCAGAACCAGATGTATGAAGTATCTACAAGGAGATGTGCTAGATTAACCAAAGAAGTTCGTTGGATCGACACAACAATAAGTAACTTACCCACATTTGATGGTCTGAATCCTTTAGAAACCTTCCTAACAGACTTTGAAACAAGTGTGCCAACACAAAAAAAATTGTTGGCAATGGATGAGGCTCTGAAAGCCACACCAACAAGATGGTGGGGGACACAAAAAAGTAATATCACAGACTGGATACAATGTCGTAATTTGATGACAACGTGATTCTTAGCACAACTAGAAGGCTGTGAAGTAAGGTACATAGGTCGAAGCTGTCCAAAGGACCATGTGCGAAGCTGTGAAGAGGCCTGGAGAAATATTCCTCGAGAACAGTGGGTGCAAAAATTCATTAACACGCTGGATACGACCCCTATCAACTGGTACCTTTAGGCGGAGCTGAGCCTCATCACTACAGATTGGGAAGGTATGAATCAGAATTTTGTAACCACCTTTTTATTTGAAAGTCAATATCCTTCAGTGCATCAAGCATTACAGATTGTGAGACAGAAATTATTTGAGGAGGCATCTAGCCTCCCTTTGGAACAAGAAGAGGATGAATGGATTGCGCCCCTCCAGAAACTGCAAAGCTGTTATAACATCAATGTTGATGAAGATGATGATCCAAGGAAGGTGAACATCACATAAAAAGAAGGTCAAAGAGATGTGGAAGGATGAGGAGTTGAACTACCATTCATTGGAAAACCAATCAAGATTAAAAATTCAATATTGGGATAGAGGAGACACTGAAGCTTGCCAATGTCAGAGATTATTGGGATGCAACTAACATTGACAAGATTACAGAGTTGTTGCAGGAGTATCATGACTTGTTCCCGACCAAGTTCACTGATATGAAGGGTATCAAAGGACCTATGGGAGAGACGAGGATACCTTTGAAACCATATGCAAAACTAGTTAAATAGAGACCCTACAGATTGAACCCGAAATATAAGGAAAAAGTGAAGATTGAGCTCGATAGAATGTTGGAAGCAGGGATTATAGAATCTGTCGAAGAGTTGGAGTGGATCGTCCCCATGGTAGTGCAAAACAAGAAGATAGGTGAGATCAGGATCTACGTATATCTCAGGAAGATGAATGATGCTTGTTTGCATGACCCTTTCCCTACACCATTCACTGACAAAGTGTTAGATAACGTGGGAGGCCAGGAGGTGCATTCTTTTACAGATAGATTTTCAGGATACCATCAGATTCGGATTGCCAAGGAGGATTGCCATAAGACCACGTTTGCAATAGAATGGGGATCCTATTAGTATACAGTAATTCCATTTGGATTGAAGAATGCCCCAGCCATATTTTCCAGGGTGGTGGTTGAAGCCTTCAAGGAGTTTTTGCATAAATTTCTAGAAGCATATTTTGATGACTGGACTGTTTTTAGTTTGTTGAAAAATCATATTGAATGTCTAAGGCTAATGTTGGAAAAATGCAGGCAGTGTCAAATTGCTTTGAATCTAAAGAAGTGCATCTTCTTCTCACCATTTGGAGTACTGTTAGGTCATATTGTATGCAAGCAGGGATTGTTGGTTGACCCATCTAAAATTGCCATTATCGTTGATCTACCACCTCCCACTTCAGTCAAACAACTGCGCACTGTGCTGGGCCATACTGGATATTATAGGAAACTCATCAATGGATATGCCCAGATTACAACACCTATGGAGAAGATTTTGAAGAAGGACTGTTCGTTTAGTTGGACAAAAGAATTCCAGAAGAGCTTCGACACATTGAAACAAAATATGGTTATTGTGCCTATTCTGGTCTTCCTAGACTGGAGCAAGGAGTTTCATATGCACATCAATGCCTCTTCCATTGCGTTGGGAGTTGTGTTAGCACAACCTAGAACAGGAGATATCGACCATCCGTTAGATTTTTCTAGCAAGAAGATATCTACAGCTGAAATTAATTACACCACTACAGAGAGAGAAGGATTAGCCATGGTGTATACGCTGCAAAAATTTCACCACTACTTGTTGGGAGGACACTTTAAAATGTTCACTGATCACTCCACGCTAAAGTACCTAGTCAACAAGCCAGTGTTGGGGGGGAGAATATGCAGATGGATTCTGCTATTTCAAGAATATGATTTTGAAGTTGTGGTTAAGCCAAGAAGAATGAACAAAGGTCCTGACCACTTGTCAACGTTGGAACATGGAGAAGAGCTGACCAGTTTGGAGGATACACTGCCGGATGCACAGATGCTAGCAATTAGAAATATTGATGACCACTTCACAGACATCGTCCAGTTCCCGTCAACAGGAATGGAACCTAGTGAGTATACAATTCCCCAGAAGAAATAGCTAGTGGTGCGCGCTGCAGACTTTTCACTTATAGTAGGACAACTATACAAGATGAGACCTGATGAGATATTAAGGAGGTGTGTTATGGAGGCACAACGACCATTGATCCTCGCATAATCTCATGAAGGCATCACATGAGGAAATTACGCAGGGAAAGCAACTGCACAGAAGGTTCTGAGAGCTGGCCTTTGGTGGCCTACCTTACACAGAGATGCTAAATATTATTCCAGAGCCTGCGATATATGCCAAAGAGTTGGGAAACCATCCAGAAGAGATGAAATTCCATTAGCACCACAAATGACCCTACAAGAATTTGAAAAGTGGGCCATTGACTTTGTGGTACCCATAAACCCACTAGGAAAGCGCATAGGAGCAGGGTGCATCATCAATGTGATAGAATACTTGACTAGATGGGTTGAAGCCAGAGCAGTTAAGGACTGTAGTGCAACTACAGTTGCCCGCTTCATATTTGATGACATCATAACCCGGTTTGGATGCCCCAAGATCCTTATGAGTGATCAAGGCACACACTTCATCAATAAGACTGTTGAAGCCCCAACTGAGGAATTTGCAGTCCACCATCAGAAGAGCACACCTTACCATCCATAAGCAAATG
>ML792466.1:16961-31064 GCA_009831015.1 Picea engelmannii | reverse complement strand
ATGTTTATAACTCTGGATTTCACAGTAAAGACTCACTGCCACTAAGATTAATGATTCAAAGTTAAAAATGAGAGTAAATGGTTAATAATCTACACTAACTGATTCACCCCCCCCCCTCTCAGTTAGTTCATACCTGTAACAATGTGGACGTAGCCCTAGAGAGAGGGTGAACCACGTATATCTTGTGTCATATGTGTGATTGATACTTTGTTCTTTCTCATTGATATACTGTTATTGCATTGTTGTGTTAGATCAGAGCTATAGTTGCGCGAAGTAGATCTAAGTTGATAAGTGATATATACATGTTGTATTGTTTTGAAAATCGATCCACTTGATATTCCCCTTGGTTGTAGACATCCCTGTCCTGCAACCCCCTCATAGCTGCTTCGGGTGAGACTGCACCTGCCTCGCAGGTGTTGCCGAAAGGGATAGTAGCTAGGACTTGTTGGTGTGCTCTTGGAGCCGAACCCTGGGTCTCCCCCTGCGCCAACACTTACTATAGCCGACATAATTCCACCCAGGGAAAACCAAGCTTCTCCTCAGATTCAAAATCCAAACTTCAGAAGAAATCCCACCCAGATTAGGCAGAGAGATCCTAGAGATAAAAGAGAACAGAGGGGGCCTAATCAGAAAATCAGACCACCCCTTCAGGAAAATTACGTCGTTGAAGGTGAGGAGATAATCGAAGAATTGGATGACACTCATATAAACCTCATGGGCGTCCACGATGATGAATCCATTTTTCTCACTTAGGAAGAGCATGAGCTCTTTCTCCTTTCACAATTAGAGGTAAATGAGGAAGCAGAGGAAACATAACAACATGCCTTTGAAAATGCTATAATGGAGGTTCACAGGTAGTACAACTTGCGAAGAAAGAAAACAAATGACAATCCTCCAAAGAAGGTTGTTGAAACAAAGAAGGCTACGGAAATGAAGAGAATAGTCGAGACCAAGAAAACCTCAGAAAATTCTCCCAAGAAAGTCCCTGAGAGGAATAATGTTGAATCTCCTGCAAAAAGAAACCCTGAAATTTTACAAAGATCAAATCAGACTAAGTTTTCATCAACTAGTCAGCCAAGTACTTCTTCCCAGAGGATTCTGATGGATAAACCATAAGTGTAGAGCCTAAGAAAAGATTCCACTACTTTCATCCCTGAAGGGGAACTAGCTAAATTGAAGATTCCCATTCCCCTTTCTGAGATGATGAGCAACAATGCTTACAGGGCGCAGGTGATTAAAGCATTAAGCATTGAACCAGAGATAGGTACGAAGTCCTTGAATTTCGAGTCAACCAATCACTCGGACACGGTAAATATTACTAATGACCAACCTGAGCTCTTGTTCGACACTGAAGTTGATGGTCAAACTGATAACGATGTTGTTCCCCCTTTCTACATCAGCCTGAATATCCACGACTTGATCTTACACAATGCTATGCTAGATTTAGGTGCCTCTCACAACCTGATGCCCAAAGCTGTGATGGAAAAGTTGGGACTTGAGGTCACCAAACCCTACTAGGATTTGCATACTTTTGACTCTAGCAAGGTCAGATGTATAGGGCTGATTAAAGATTTATGTATCACCTTGGTTCAAATCCCAACAAAAATCATGGTGATGGATGTTGTGGTTGCAGACATCCCCCCTAAATATGGTATGTTGCTATCCAGGTCTTGGGGGGCCAAGTTGAAAGGCACCTTGCAGTTAGATATGTCATATGCCGCAATCTCGGTATTTGGACAACAGAGAAGGCTGTACAGAGAGACTCTGATGAAATACATGGCCAGCAGCCAAGAAAAGCCACACAACTATCCACTATAGTCTACACACTCTGATTTGTATTCTTTCATTCTGTACAATGATGGTGACTTGGAAGGGCAATTTTCTCAACTAGAAGATGAGACACCCGATCCGAAAGAAGATAAAGCAATCACTGAGGTAAGAAATACAACAACTGTAGAAAGTGAGGATCTGCCAACAAATTTTTGGAGTATGGATTTTGATGGAGCTGTGAGAAAGGAGGGGGCTGGAGTTGGAGTTTGGTTGAATAATCACAAATCAAGGTATTCAGAGAGCCACTCTTACAAACTAAATTTCCAGTGCACTAACAACATAGCTGAGTATGAAGCTTTGATGCTTGGCCTTAAACTACTGAAGAAGGTTGGTGCCAAACAAATTATGGTAAGGGGTGACTCTGAACTGATTATTAAACAAATTAAAGGTGATTATGCATCAAAACATCCCAGACTTAGAGCTTATAGGAATGCTACTTTGGATGCTCTTCAATGTTTCACAAAAAATGATTTGAAGGTAATGCCCAAGGGACATAACATACTAGCAGACGGACTAGCTACGTCGGAAGCTACATGCAAGATACCTTTCCATCCCACTCGCCAATACACAGTAGAGGTGAAGTGCAGATCAACTGTCCCAGACAACATCATATACAAGCAGGTATTTGGAAATGACGATCAAATTGAAGACTTCCTACAGTGTAAGAATGATTTCAAATGTACAAATATAGATTTAGAGAATGATGATGATAATGTAAATAAATTTGTTTTTGAAAATGGTAGTGTGAATAAAGTAGATTCAGATGAATTGAATGAAAATGAAGTAGAATCTGATATTTTACATTTAAAAAACAATGTGTTACCTAGAGGTTTAGTTCTGTTAGAAGACTTGTTTTATTTTAACGATGTAGCGAAAAAACCCAAAATTGAAGATAGTGGTAAAGAGGTCAAAGAATGTAACATAGGAACAGAGGAGAAACCCAAGATGATAAAACTTTCCAAATCTTTACCCCCTGAGCAAAAATGCAAATACATTGAAATGTTTAAGGAATATGTAGATGTGTTTGCTTGGGGTTATGAGGATTTAAGATCTTACGACACAAGTATCATACAACATAGGATCCCAATAAAGGAAGAACACAAACCTTTCAGACAGAAACTTAGGAGAATCAATCCCAAGTTACTTCCCCTGATAGAAAAAGAGATTAAAAAGATGTATGATGCCAAAATCGTAGTTCCCTTAAGATTTTCCAAATGGGTTTCTTATCTGGTTCCTAACAGAAAGAAGACTGGCGAAATCAGGCTTTGCATTGATTTTTGAAGCCTGAACAAGGTCTCCCTCAAAGAAAATTACCCTTGGCCTAAAATGGACCACATTTTACAAAAGGTAGTTGGGGCCAACAAGATTTCTTTACTAGATGGTTTCTCAGGCTATAACCAGGTTCTTGTTCACCCAGATGATCAGGAGAAAACAACCTTTACAACACCCTGGGGAACCTTCATGTATGTGAAGATGCCCTTTGGTTTGATGAACGCTAGTGCCACTTTCCAAAGAGCAATGGATATTGCTTTTGTGGACAAGCTTGGTAGGTTTATAGTCATATATCTGGACGATGTGACGGTCTACTCCAAATCTGACAAGGAACATTTACAGCATCTTAGACGAGTGTTTGAGAAGTGCAAAAAATTTGGGATTTCATTAAATCCCAAGAAAATCCTTTTCAGTTTAGAGGAAGGCAAGCTATTGGGGAACATAATCTCTAAAGATGGAATTAAGATAGATCCCAACAGAATAGAGACCATCCAGAAAATGGAACACCCTAGGAACATTAAAGAGTTGCAATCATTCATTGGTAAAATAAACTTCCTGAGAAGATTCATACCCAACTTGGATGAGATTCTCAGGAACATCACAAATATGCTGAAAAAAAGACACCAAAATAAGATGGAACACTGAATCCAAACAGTCATTTGAGCAAGTAAAGCATGCACTCATGCAAGCTCCAGTTTTGATCAGTCCAAACTACACCAAAGACTTTTACCTTTTCTCTTTTGCACCTGAACACACCATCGCAGCAATACTATTGCAGAAAAACAACGAAGGGTACGAACTACCCATAGCCTTTTTCAGTAAATCTTTGAGAGATGTTGCGTTGAATTATAATATAATGGAGAAACAAGCTTTTTCTCTGGTGAAAGCCATAAAGGATTTTAGAGTCTATATTCTCCATTCCCACATAATTGCTTATGTCCCAAATGCAGTGGTAAAGGATATTCTGACTCAGGATAATCCAGATGGTAGTAGGGGAAAGTGGATTGTTGTTATTCTGGAATATGATATAGAGATTAAACCTACTAAACTGATCAAAGGTCAAGGTCTAGCAAAGTTGATGGCTGAATCCAATTTCCATGCTTTATATATTAATTTCTTGGTTGTAGTAGATGAGCAGGGAGAGTAGGCGACTCCAAACGTGAAAGAGGTATTCCTAAACTCTCCATGGTATGCAGACCTCATATTTGTCTTGCATAATTTACAAGCTCCCCTTGGTCTAACTAAAACTAAAGCTAGGTTTTTAAAACTAAAAGCATTGAAATTTTGTATTATAGAAGGTAACCTTTATTGGAAAGATCCTGGAGGTATCTTGCTTAATTGCCTGTTAAAAGATGAAGCTGACAAGGTTTTGTAGGATTTCCAAGCAAGAGACTGTGGTGGGAATCTAAGTTGGAAGACCACGACTAACAAGATTCTCAGAGCCAGTTTTTACTGGCCCACATTGTTCGCTGATGTACATAAAAAAGTCACCTCATGCCACAAATGCCAAGTTTTCGAAGGTAAAAAGAAGCTCATGTTGTTGCCACTGAAATCCATCTCAATTGAAGCTCCATTCCAAGAATGGGGTTTGGACTTTATTGGAGAGATACATCCTCCTTCTTTGGGCCAACACAAGTGGATCTTCACAGCCACAGACTATTTCACGAAGTGGATCAAAGTTGTACCATGCAGGCAAGCCACTGACTCTGTCATCATTAAATTCTTGGAAAATAATATTTTGTCTCATTTTGGATGTCCTAGAAAAATCATAACTGACAATGCAGCGACCTTTAGATCCAAAAATATTATAGAGTTTTGTAGCCAGTATCACATTACTTTGGGACACTCCACAACTTATTACCCTCAGGGAAATGGGCTAGCTGAGTCCTCCAATAAAACTCTGGTGAATATTATTAAGAATACGCTACAAGAAAATAAGAAGTCCTAGCATAACAAGTTGGTTTTCGCACTTTGGGCTGACAAACTGACCACTAAGAGATCAATTGGTATGTCTCCATACCAGTTGGTTTATGGCACTGAAGTATTTTTCCCTACCTCTTTGGGGGTCCCTATCATGAAACTGTTGCAAGAGGTGTAGGATGAGCCAAATGATTCACAAAGGAGAATAAATCAGATGATCCAATTGCAGTAGTCCAGGGAAGAAGTATACAACAAAACTCAGGTCATCCAGGAAAACATCAAAAAGATTTTTGACAGAAAAACTAAAGAAGATCATTTTGAGTTAGGTTACTTGGTACTAAAGTGGGACTCCAAAAATGAAGATAAGGGTAAACATGGAAATTTTGATAGCATGTGGAAGGGCCCTTACACCATTTAGGCATACAAAGGTAATAACGCTTTTCTGCTCAAGAATAGTGATGGAACAGACCTGCCAGGCGGACCTGTGAATGGCAGGATGCTGAAGCATTATTTACCATCCCAATAGAGTCCCTAGCCACCCATTTCCATTGTACAAACCATTTCTTTACTTGCAGATTATATGTGGGTGATGTTGATCAGATGGTTGAATCCCGCAGAGAAGGCCCTAAGCCACTATCCAATGCCACCAAATTTTCAAAATAAAACAAATCAAATAGCAGAAGAAGATTTGGAGAAAATCTTTCAGGACATCAGGAAGTAGGTTCTTGCCACTTCACGAGGAGAGTACCATCCCCAGGTGGAGCCATTGTTATAACCCTATGATTCATAGGATCAACTGGTGACTAAAAATTTATTCCTTTACTGTATTTTGGGTTGCAAATAATGTTTCATTCTGCAAATGATTTGCAAAGGAAAGAAAAGAAAAAAGAAAATAAAGAAAAGAAAAAGAAAGATAAAAGATAAAAGAGGGTATAAAAATAAAAGGATAAAAACCCCATGCAATAAAAATAGCTTGATCCATACAGTCTAACCATGGTCAAGTATTTTTGAATTTATGCTGATAGGGTTAGTGAATAAGGCTTGGCTAAATTGTTTAATGTTATCCAAGTAGATAGGTTAGTTAGTGAATAAATTTGATCAAATTGTTTAAACTTGATCAAATAGCCCTAGGATAGAGTAATTTTTAGCCCAACAATCTAATATGGGTTGAATGTGTTAGGAAAATAGGTTAGAACATAGGTTAGTTGGATTCTCTTCAATAAAAATAAGCATGATGTTGTATGAGATTCATTATTTTGATGATTAGAAGTTTGTATTCTAACCCCTTGGTGGCAGAATGAAAGAAAATAACACAAAAAACCCATAAATCCATGCTATCCTAAGTTTCTGCAATGCAATATTGTTACACATTATTTTCGTCATCCCTATGACCGTTAATGATGTAAACCTATAAGTTGCCTTCAGAGGGGTCAGTGGCCTAAGTTCCTGAAGAGAGAAGGGAGAAGAACTTTTCCTGAGAAAAGAAGTTGCATTTTCCTTTGTAAAAATCCTATTAAAGAGGAACTTCGCAGGTTTCTCTATAGGTAGGGTGTGAGAATGCCTGATTCTCGCAGGTTGCACCATAGCTAGGTTGCGAGAGGTTCGCAGGTTTCTCTATAGGTAGGGTGCGAGAATGCTTACACATGGGAAAAACAAGAATTTTTTCGAATCTTCTAGAAGGAGAAACTTCCATGGTGAGGTGGCATCCGAATGGTTTGGATCTTACTCACTTTCATGATTTAGTGGGATCATCCTAACCTCCTCACATTATCCTCTTCAACTTATAAATTGAGAGGAGTTCTCATGGAGAAAGTTAGCTATGGTTAGCTTAGAGCTTTTGGGATTGGCTAAGTTGGATTTGGCTTGGAATTATTAGCTTGGATGGAGTGTCTTTGAGTTTTGCCTTTGTCAAGATAGATTGTGAATACTATCAAATCTGTGCTCTTAGAATTCTTGGAGTGAAAGTGTGTGGGGAACAAAGGACAGTTGGAAGGGACCTTACGACATCAAGGCCATGGTTGTAATCTCTCTTTCACATTTAATATGATACAATAATATGATTCTTTCCTATAAAGCTTGTTGTGTTTTATTGTATGATTCCTTGATCACATACATAGGTTTATATTGAGTTTATACTATTACTATCACTTTGGTTGGTTGCGTTCTTTTGCAGGATCATCATTGTATGAGCGTTGGAACGGAGCTAGGATGGCGATGGCAAGAGGAAGCGACATTTAAACAGTATGTCACCCATCCCTCTTTAGTTAGTAAATTCAATATTTAAAACTTAAGGAAAGAATCATGTTATGGTGTGTTTTGTTCTAGATCTAGGTGGGTTTAGGGAGATCAGTTAGTGTCTACACCTACCGATTTGTTCGATAAAAAAATTGGCGACTCCACTGGGGAACAGATTGTTTCCTAGTTAGTCTAGTCTCCCTTGCTTTGATTGCTTGTTTTCTGGTCTCTGAGTCTATGGGAGATCCATCCAAACTCTCTAGATCTGAAAGTTCACTCAAATTTAGTCCTTTTTAAAAAATTTGCTTGTTTACAGGCATTCTCGCACTGTACCCTTTAGTGGCCTATGAGAAACACCTGAGTTCGCACCCTGGTGTTAAGTCCAGTGCGAACCCCTCGCAGTCAACCTTTGTTCAGCCTGCGAGAATCTTTGATTCTTGCACTGTACTGTATTGCTAGGCTGCGAACTTGTTTGTAAACTTTTTTGGATTGGGTCTTGTCATCTTTTGATGACCCAATTTTTCTTTGATCAGCTGGATTGAGCTTTTGGAGCCTATATTGAGTTTCTTTTAGCCACTTTTGATTTGTTTGGTTTTGAAGGATTAGTCTCTTGCTTTGAGTGTCTTTCAATTAAAAAGCGTGTGTTTTCTTTAGAATTGTTTAAGGAAAGATGAGATTTCTTCTGAATAGTTCGCTTTAAAAGAAAACTTTTAGTTTGGGTTTCTTTGTTTTAAGAAAGTTCATTATTGCTTTTAGTGAAATTTTTGAAACAAAAAAATTTAATTTCTTGCTTTATATTAGATTGGGGGCACCCTTGCATTTGAAGTAGCGAAATTGCATGATTCTTGGCATTTTTTGATCTTAAATTATGAAAACATTTCCCGCCATGAATCATGCATTGGTGTTCAGTACCTTTTTCTCATTTCTTGAGAATCTTGATATTGATGAGTTTTAAGATTTTGGGACATTGTGCATCTGGGGATGATAAACGTTTTCTCCTTCTCGTAGCATAGCTTTCATCGAAATGAAAAAATTGCATCTTCATCTCTTTGCATAACTTTCGAGTCGGTCGAAACACCATATTGTCCACACCATTTTCCTTTTGAGTAACAACAGCCATAAAATAAAGCACTTATAAAAATTGATTATACATTTTTATCTTTTTTGGTAGAAAACCTACATTAGTTTAGTTGTAGGGCTTTGGAATAGGTGTGAAAGATAACTTTCCAAAGTTGCAAACAAACATAGAATCTTGAGTTAGGGAGCGGTTAAATCCACTTATTACATTTTGTCCTGGGAAGCCCTTCTAACACAAGTGTCAATCACGAGGTCGCATTGAGACTGGAAGAGTTACTCACCCTGCTTTGTTGGTCTTGGTGTAGATATTACGTGTATTATGGGGGTCACTTGAGAGGTATACCCACAATGATGAGTGGAAGCCTTTCAAGTTGATTTCATGCTAGATACCCTGCCCTTGCATGTGGATCGTACTGTCAACTGTTTCCCCAGGAATCACTGTAGTAATTGGTAACCTTAGTGGCCTATCTCTCTAGGTTCTTTACACGAGGTGACTGTGGAGGGGAAAGTCTTCACGGTACCTGGAATCGACGTTGGCCAAACTCACTCGGGCTCCTTGGAGGGTATACCCACGATTATGTGTGGGAGCTTTCACCAGGGTGTAAGTCCATTAAGCAGGTCATCAACGTAACTTTTCCACCCGCTCTATCTCAGCCCCTTCTTACATTGTTCCCGTGACGTTGGATTTCATCACCAACTAGTGTGCTCATTGTAAGAAGGTTTTATTTGTTTGCTTGCTTCCTAGATTTTTAGCATGTGCTGTTTGTTTTCCCTAGCAGACTCTACGTTGGATTTATTTAATGGTGTCAGTTCCCGGAATGACCAATGAAGGAACCCCTTCTCCAGGGGAACCTTTTGTTTTTCCTTCCCATGGAAACATTGGGCCTCCTCATATCGCTACTTTGATCCTTCCAGGTCTCACTATTGCATTACCGGTATGGTTGTTTTCCACTCAGGTAATCTCGAATGCAGTTAGTGCTTCAATCACAAGCATTTCCCCCCAAGAGCATCAACCTCATGTTGATCCTTCACCTTCTTCACCAATAAGGTCTTCTTCGCCTTCTTCACTTGCAATGTCGCCATCTGTTTCATCTTCTTCGTCGGGTGAAAGTTCTGAAGCTAGTAACCCGGTGAATAAGAAGAAGAAGAAAAGAAAGATTAAGAAGAAGAAAGATAAGTGAGGGTCAAAACCTCCAACCACTGTCAAACATGTTGGAAAACAACCAGTTACTGTTAATCATGCTGGGAGTGTTGATGATGTCAAGATCACGCAAACAACTCGTAAGCCCAAGTACCCTTGCAAGCTTTGTAAGGGTATCCATCTTCTTAAGGATTGCCCTGGTCTATCCAAGGTTATAGAAGTATGGTCTACACACCCTGACCAACCCATGTCATTAGCCTCTGAACAACATACTGATGACCTCCCGTCAACCAGTCACGATACCATTGGGAAGAAGAAAAGTAGAGTCAAGTTCCTGTGCATGTTATGCAAAGGGAGTCATCTCACTCACCTTTTCCCTTGTATGGATGAAGCCTCTAAATTATTGGAAGACGTGACTATTTCACAACCTCAACTTCCAGCTGCTTACCATAAGATTTATCTCAACCCACCTATAGTTGATGGAATGATCACTCTGGTCCCTTCACCGGTCAATCTGGTTGATCATGTCGTTAATTTGGTCACGTCCTTAGTTGAACCAGTTGACGAAGTGATTGATTCGATATCATCCTCGGTCAATCCCACTCTCCCCTCAGAGAGTGAAACTAAAATGGTCGATCTGATCCCATCCTCGGTCGATCCCACTCTCCCGTTAGAGAGTGTCACCCAAGTGGTTGATCCATTTCCATTTTTAGACCCCATTCTCTCCTTGGAGAATGAAACTCAAGTGGTCGATCTGATCTCTCCATCGGTCGATCCTACTCTCCTGATAGAGAGTAAACCCGATACTGCCCATGTTTTTCTCGTTGATACAAAATCTCTCGTTCTGAGGGGTATTCCTCCTTCTCCCGTAGGACCCCCTCCAAGTAATGAGGCCATATATTTTGATTGGGGTGTGCTAACTAGACCTCATCTTCCCTGTCACATTCCTTTCCAGATTACAGTACAGGTTTGTGGTCGATATGTTCCTCAAACACTGATAGATGAAGGTGCATCCGTTAGTATTTTGTCCTCTATTGCTTGGCAGGCTTTGGGTTGTCCTCAGCTTGTGTCGGTTATGCAGAATATGTTAGATTTTAACAGAAGAACCAGTCAACCTTTAGGGACCCTTCCTTAGTTTCCTATAACTTTGGGAGGGAAAACTATCTTTATTGACATCATGGTAGTTCAAGACCCCTTGGATTTTGCTTTACTCCTTGGGTGGGATTATGTCTATGCCATGAAAGCTATTGTGTCTACTCTTTTTCGTGTGATATATTTCCCTCACGATGGACGAGTTGTGACTGTTGATCAACTTTCATTCATTGACCCTGACTGGATTGCCTCCCTAAATGTTTCTTATATGCAGACGGTATCACCCCCGCCACATGTCAATTATGTGGCATTGTCTCCCATGGCTTCGACTTCTGATGACTTAGATCCAATAGTTGACATGGTGATCTCTTCGATAGGGTTGTTAGAGCCTGATCTCTTTACTCCTGTCGTGACCCTCGACGTGGTGTCCTTCCAGAGTGTGTTTCTTCCTTCCAGTGAAGACCTCTTGGAATCCATGATCGATTTTTGTCCCTTGACATCGTGTCATTCCGGAGAATTGTCCTCTTGGAATCCATGATCAAGAAACCACTTTCGAGGATAGTTTTTGCGTCTCTGTGGCAACCTCGTTAAAAAATGAAATTGAGGTTCCAAGGATAGTTTTTGCGTCTCTGCGACAACCTCGTTAAAAAATGAAGCAATAGTTCCGAGGATAGTTTTTGTGTCTCTGAGGCAACCTCGTTAAAAAATGAAACAGAGGTCTTTAAGCATGGTTTTTTGATTTCAAACTCATTAAAGAATGAAACCAATTATGAGGATAGTTTTTTCATCTCTGTGGCAACCTCGTTCAAAAATGAAACAGAGGTTACGAGCATAGTTCTTGTTTCTATGTCAAGCTCGTTAAAAAATGAAATAGTTCTCCCCCTCTCTATTTGAGTTAAGTCCTTCGTCTAGTATTTGAAGCTTCCTTTCCTCCACCTTTGTCATTGAATGAAATGAAGCTTGGGGGGAAATACTTCCAGCCTTTGGACTTCATGTTGAAGTAGAACCACTAGTTTCTTAAGTTGGGGGCTAAGTACCAACCATCCATGTGTTATGCGTTGGGAAGTTGCAAGCATAGTTTTCTATGGTTCAACCTTGTGTAAAAATGAAACCAGCTACCTCAAGCATAGTTTCCTCTGGTTCAAGCTTGCATAAAAATTAAACCAAGTCCAAGCATAGTTTTTTTTTAGTTTTTAAGCTTGTGTAAAAATAAAATCTATCCCAAGCATAGTTTTGTTTTGTTTTGAAGCTTGTGTAAAAATTAAAACAATCCTGAGCTTAGTCTTTGTTCTTTCTCATGCTCGTAAATACATGAGAATAAGTTACCGAGCTTAGTCTTTGTTCTTTCTCGTGCTCGTAAATAAGTGAGAATGTAACCGAGTATACTTTTATCACTTTTTCGGACTCGAAAGGTTACACGAAAAAGGAACCCCCTGAAGTTCCCTTTAAGCTATTTTCGAACTCTCTAAACATGAAAAGATTGCCGAGCGATCTTGTTATTTTCACGCTCGTTAAAGTATTTGAAGAAAACATCTATTGAGCGATAGTTTATCTCTTTTTCAGTTTCATCAGACTACTTTATGAAAAAGGAACTGAGAGAGTTCTCTTTTAAGTGTTTTTCCAGACTCTATAATCATGAAAAACCTTCGAGTTTTCTATCTTTGGACTCGTTAAACAAACATCGAAAGACATGTAATGGAACTGAACCACTCCTTCCTAGGGTTCATTAAACATACTCCGAGGGACTCGTCCAAAGGATGAGCTTACATTACAAGCATATGTTATCCTCCTCAAGCTTGCGTAAAAATAAAGAGGTGCTTTCCAGAAATGGTGGGGGAAAAAATTGGGAAAGAATTGTGTCTAAACCTGTATTCTGTGGAAGAGTCACTTTTGAACATGACACCCTTTCACTTGCTTTGTGTCTAGGTTGGAAAATCTACTTGTCTCCTGATCATACTCCCTTATAAGATTGCAAATCGGTATGTGATCTCTGTTGTTGAGTCAGTGTTTCCAAGACAGTTGTCGTGTCGTCAATATGTTCAAAGAGAAGTTCAACTCGGAAAGCCTTCTATTGCGTCGGCCATTTCTGCAGTCCTTAAGCCTTCTATTGCGTCGGCCATCCTTGAGTCAGTCCTTAATCACTTGTTACTCTGATCTACTTCAAATCTTGTTACTTGTTTCGTGTCATTGATGGGGGATACATTAAGGCCCTCCTATGATGAGTCTTTTCCTATCGACTTCAACTCATTATCCAGGAATTAGACTTAGAAACCAATTGGTACCTTGGAACTTGCATGCCTCAATGGTAGGTTTCCTCGCTTTCGACAGTGGGTTTTCATTATTGACCCCTGATCAAGAGATTCCGTCGAGTGTTCGACCTCATCTCATTGATTCACATTCGTTGGATTGTACCAGAGTACCTTGGGGGTCATTGACATTAATGATGATTTCCCTCACACTTGTTAACGGTATACACTAATGACCGGTAATCAAGTGGTTTCTACCATGTTCGACTTCGGCACATGTATTCACATGGTTAGATTCGTACTATAGAGTGGTGGAGATGAAGACCCTGGATATTTTCTGACAGATCCAAGTTGCGTTGGAGTGTATTCAGTTTGTATTGTTGCATAGATCCACATTGTATGTCTGGTGGCTATGTTCAAATTTGAATCTTTAACACATAGATCCACAGTGTATTTTTGGTGGCTATGTTCAGATTTGAGTCATAATGGCATGGAACCACAGTGTATGTTTGGTGGTCATGACCTGTCTTACTTGACATGGATCTTTGCATGTCGGCATTTATGCTTTGATTCATTTGTATTCTGAGTATGGGAATGCCTACCTCAGTGATGATATATTATTGTACTGTATTTCCTTGTTTGTTGGCAGGTTTTCGACCGACTGTTCCTTGTTCCCTACACACACTCGACAAAATATTTCAGCTATCACTCTGTTCTAACTTCATACTTTCGGGGGCTCTCTGTTACACATTATTTTCATCATCCCTGTGACCATTAATGATGTAAACCTATATGTTTCCTTCAGAGGGATCAGTGGCCTGAGTTCCTGAAGAGAGAAGGGAGAAGAACTTTTCCTGAGAAGAGAAGTTGCATTTTCCTTTGTAAAAATCCTATTCAAGAGGAAGTTCACAAGTTTCTCTATAGGCAGGGTGTGAGAATGCTTGATTCTCACAGGTTGCACCATAGCTAGGTTGCGAGAGGTTCGCAGGTTGCTCTATAGGCAGGGTGTGAGAATGCTTACACGTGGGAAAAATAAGCGTTTTCTCAAATCTTCTAGAAGGAGAAACTTTCATGGTGAGGTGGCATCCGAATGGTTTGGATCTTACTCACTTTCATGATTTAGTGGGATCATCCTAACCTCCTCACATTATCCTCTTCAACTTATAAAAGGAGAGGAGTTCTCATGGAGAAAGTTAGCTTTGGTTAGCTTGGAGCTTTTGGGATTGGCTAAGTTGGATTTGGCTTGGAATTATTAGCTTGGATGGAGTGTCTTTGAGTTTTGCCTTTGTC
>ML792466.1:0-16911 GCA_009831015.1 Picea engelmannii | reverse complement strand
CATCAAGGCCATGGTTGTAATCTCTCTTTCACATTTAATATGATACAGTAATATGATTCTTTCCTATAAATCTTGTTGTGTTTTATTGTATGATTCCTTGATCACATACATAGGTTTATATTGAGTTTATACTATTACTATCAATTTGGTTGGTTGCGTTCTTTTGCAGGATCACCATTGTATGAGCATTGGAACGGAGCTAGGATGGCGATGGCGAGAGGAAGCGACATTTAAACGGTATGTCACCCATCCCTCTTTAGTTAGTAAATTCAATATTTAAAACTTAAGGAAAGCATCATGTTCTGGTGTGTTTTGTTCTAGATCTAGGTGGGTCTAGTGAGATCAGTTAGTGTCCGCACCTACCGATTTGTCCGATAAAAAATATGATTCGCGCCCCATGATTAAAAAGTGCGCCAATATCTACGGTTGAGTGAATGGTGCCCAGATCGACAACCAACAGGTAATATCGGACCCCCCCCCCCAACCATTCTACCTTTAATGGACGGGGGGGGCGTCCGATTTGGTGGTATTCCCCAATGGGCCCCATCCTAACGTGTCACATTTTGGTTAACTCGGAACCCCCCTGTGCTAAACCGGTTACTGCCTTCCCCCCCTCCAAGTAAACTGCCAGACCATATTCTTATACCACCGTCACCTCGTGACATCACACTCCACTACCCCCGCCATCTCGTGGCATCATACTCCACTACTTTACGTTTATAAGTCTCATCTCATCACTCTGCCAACATTTTCCCCTCCACTCACCTGTCACACATCATATCCCATTCATCTATCCTCCAGTCACCGCCTTCCACATCATCCTGGCACACCCGTCACCTGTCCTTTATTTTCCACCTCATAGCCGAGGTACCCATTGGCTAATTAACACAGGCTAACATATCCGTTAGCCTATTGACGTGTCCCTCGTGCCTCCAACGGATACCTGTTTTCCCAGATAATCCCGTCCTTCTTCGCCATTCTTCCATGTTTCATGAACCAGATAGAATGGGAGGTGAACACCTTGGAAGATTCAAAACAATAGTCTCCTTCAGCCAGTGTGTCATAAACCACTACTCCATAGGTGCTAGTAGAAAAGAGGCCCAGAAAGGAAGTCTCCCCTTCAGTTACTAAAGTCTCAGCAAAGGATTTCCAGGTTTACTGGAAAAATCCTAGGACCAGTCATACCCTTTATAAACCCAGGGTAGAAGAGACCCATTTTCCTACAATAGCAGAGGGAGAACACTCACCATTGTTCTCAAGTAGTCAACAAACGATGTCTACCTCTTCATCAAAGAACCAGAGTGATACCATCTTGATCACCCAACCACCACAAGGATCCATAGGGATAAGTATTTTTGAGAAATACAAACTAATCAAGAAAAAGAATGAGATGCTGACCAAAAGCACCTATGCTCCATTCTGGAAGAAAACATCCACAACACAACATATGTTGCTCTCTTCTTTTGATACAGAAAAATTGAGAATGCACATGGCATTTTTGCAGGCACAAGTGCCCCATCCAAAGGAAATCACTGATTACAAAAGGTCAACATTTGAATTTGACACCAAGGAAGTACATCCAGCTGATCAGATGGATTTACACAGGCAGACTAAAGAAATGGTTTTCTCAACATTGGCAAACGCTTCCACAACTGCTGCAAAGTTACAGGTTTCCCCAAATAATGTTCAAACTCAATTAAAGCTGGAGAAAGTGTCTTCGTTTGCAAAAGACAACAGAATCAAGTCTTTGGAAGAGCTGGTAATAAAAATTGGGTATGACCCCTCAAATGTGAAAGTAGTTGAAGAGTTGCTAAAGAAAAGGAATGTTGACATAACATCCTTGAGGAAGAAATTAAAGTTGCCAGCTACCGAAGACTCACATGCCAAAGAGATGGCTGAGACAGAAGGCCAAAAAGAAGAAATGCTAAAGTTAATCATGGAGCAAAACACATAGATCAAGGAGATGGAAGCAGAGTTGGAAAGGTTGGTAAAGGAAAAGAAACAGACAGAGCCCATGGAAGTCATTCCACTGAGTGCAGTTCCCCTTACAGGAGTTAGTAGAGCGACAACACCAACAACCACCACAACAAAACTTCCATCAGCTGCCCCAGTGACATTTATAGAGACATCTGAAGCTCTAGCAAAGTCAATGGAAGAGATGACCTTACAAGGAGAAGAAATTAAAAAATTGAATCAGGAAATAGAGAATCTCTAGAAACTCAAATCCTCATTATAGGCAAGCTACAACACTGAGAGGCACACCTCAAAAAAACTTAAGCAGGAAATACAACAATTGCAAAAGTAAACAATTGTGGGAAAAACACTAGCAGAAGCCAAGGAGAACATTTGGATGGATATCTCAAAATCCATGACAGAAATCTTGCCATTTGTGAATATCATGTTCGAGCAGCATGAATTGGTGTTAAGGAGCAGGCAGGCCATTGACAAGACAAAGGGAGAGTTGGGAGAAATGCCCACAGAGGAAAATGAAATCATCAGGTTTCTCAATTAAAAGACTAAAGATGAGCTGGAAAGTATGAAAATTGAGGATAGGACAGAGACTATCCTCGAAGTTAAGAATTTTTTTATCAAGAGAGGACTAATGTTGCAATTGGAGGAGAGAGCCTAGAACATGGATATCGGAGTTCATAGATTCTTCAACAAGATTGATGCTTTGCAGAAGAAAGGCCTTCCCAGTTTACTAGTTTTAAATGACAAGATGATGACTTTATCTAACTACAAGCAGAAGATTTCCATGGTGGAAAAGGATAGCTCTAAGTTTTTAGGAATACAAGGTAGTATAACAGGCAAGGAATTTCTAGAGACTTTGCAGTTGGACCTCAGTATCTAGCATGAAATCAAGTATATTTTTATCACCAAGCCAACTTTCACCAAATATATAGAAATAGATGAAGTCCATAGAAGGTTACTAAAAGTCACCATTCCCAGTCAAAAGAGATGGGAATATCTATGCACTCTGATCAAATAAGTGATGAGGTGTACAATCTGAGTCAGCATGCAAAACAGTCAAAGTTAAGTTGATGACTCACCAACAACCTTCCCCAAAATCAGCGTGGAGAATCTGCCAGATCATTAGTAGTTCCTATATTTTTGTATTTTTTTATCTAGTTAGTTATATTTAGACTCCACCATGCCCTGATCATTAATGATATGATCGTTTGTAATCTTTCTTATAAATACTTCAAACTTCAAAGTACTGAGGGTTGATCTTTACGCCCAAGCAAGTTGTAAGCACTGTAATCTTTCTCAAGAGATCTACCAGTAATAAAAGGGACGTTTCACAGGATTCCTGCGTGTTAACTGTTGGTGATGTTTACTTCTCTTTGTCAAATGGTTTTTTTGTCTTCGTAATCATATGTGTTTTCTATATATGATCATTTAAAAGAAGTTAAAGTTGTCGAATTTATCTTCCTATACTATGTTTCTGGCTTTTAAAGATCTAAGTGTTAATCTTTCTGATGTTATGATAAAGAAATTCTTAAATGCTTCTTTATTTTAATTGATTATCTCATCTTTTCTGCTACCCATCATCTTAAATTTAAAGGATCCAACAGTTGCATTATCCTGCCTTGTGAAAAGACCTTATAAAATTTGTTCTTTGGTCTCAAACTTTATAAAACAGATCCCATATCCCAATGGATGCGTAAACCATATTTCAACCATTTTATAAAACAAACAACACAATCTTATTTATTTAACTAGCCTAATATCTGAAACCTAAAACATATTCAAATCTTATAGAGAGATCCCTCTCTCAAACTGGTAGGGCTAGATCCCAGTTTCGAAGTGGTTGGATAAATTTACCTCTGATAAATTTCTTCTACCTCCCAACAAACTTTGGGAATTTACAGATCATTAACAGATGGGAAACCTCATGAAAACCAGTCCAAGTCGTAAGCAAAGAAGGACAATGGGAAGACGAAGAAAGATACCGAGAAGTGGTGTGACTTCCATAAGAGCCCCTGGCATAACATTGTTGATTGCCGCTCAAAGTAGTCATTAGTGGCTGAATTAAAAGCCAATGAATCGGATGTAGGTTTCGAATCTGAGTTAGAACCAGAGAATGGGAGATGAATCATTGATACGGAGACCAATGCCACAGTTTCTACCAACAAGATCCAACTCGGTTAACCTGATGATCCAGAGGAAGGCGAGCACCTCTTTCATTCACAGATGTGGGTGAAAAGCACTCCACTACACTTCATCGTTGATAGAGGTAGCCAGAAGAACCTCATCTCAGCAGAGGTCGTCAAGTGGCTATCCCTACTGACAATGTCGCACCTGCATCCCTACAACATCAGATGGCTCTGTCAAAGAAGCGATCTTCACGTCAGCCAATAGTGTCGCCTGTCGTACGACATCAAGCCATTCAAAGATGATGTATTGTGTGATGTTGCTCCCATTGAAGTTTGTGATGTTCTTTTGGGCCAACCTTATTTATGGAAACATCATGTTGTATATGAGTCTAGACCTCGCAATGTTATTATTACTTTGAACAAGAAATTGTACAGGATACCTGAGGTAGTCCCACCTAGTGTTATTTCCTTGATCTCTTCCAAGTAATGCAGGAAGGTCATTTCTTAGACCAGGAAGTTTGTCTTCTTCATGATTCACTCTCAAAGTGAGTGAAAGGTTGCAGCCACATCCATGGCCTCCGCAGCCAACCTCTCCACGTAGTAGAAGCAAGAGGATAAGGTCGTGGAAGAATACAAATACATCTTCCCATCACCTACTAGAGTACCTCTTCACTGTCAGGTCAAGCATCCCATTGATCTAACCCTTGGCACACCACTACCAAATGGGCTAGTCTATCATCACTCTCTTCTAGAAAATGAAGAGATCAAGCATGAGATCCAATAACTTCTCCATAAGGGGCACATCCAACCGAACTCATCACCTTGTGAAATCCTAATCATGTTGGTGCAAGAAAAAGATGAGACCTAGTGACTCTGCATTGATTACCGGGCCCTAAACAAAATCATAGTCAAGAACTCATACCTGATTCCCCGAATTGACGATATTGATCTGAATTCTAGCTTCCATAAGGTCCCAATAAAACAAACAAATGTATGGAAAACTACCTTCAAGTCAAAACAATGTCTTTTTGAATGCCTCGTCATGCCCTTTGGTTTGACGAATGCCCCAACAACTTTCATGAGGTTGATGGATGATATCATGTGGCCTTTCACTAATTATTTTTTGGTGGTGTATCTAGATGACATACTCATCTACAACAAGACTTGGGCAGAACACTTGCAACATATTCAACAGGTTGTGCACACCCTGCAACAACACAAGCTATATGCCAACTTGGAAAAATTCTCCTTCGGCATGGACATAGTCCAATACCTAGGATACATTGTTGATGCACATGGTGTACATGTTGATCCAGCCAAGATCCAAGTTATCTATGACTGGGCAGCCCCAACCATGCTCACTGAGCTTCGAAGCTTCTTAGGCATTGCCAATTTCTATCGCAGGTTCATGTTGGGATTCTCCCATATTCCATGGGCCCTCAGTCAAATAACTAGAGGTGGTGGTAAGGAAAAATTTGTGTGGGTCCTATCCCAATAGAAAGAGTTCGATGATTTGAATCAATACTTGTGTTCAACACCAGTTCTCTCATTACCCGACCTGCAACAACCCTTTGAGATCGAGACAAATGCTTTAGACTGTGTTGTGGGCACAGTCCTCACTCAGCACAACCACCCTGTGGCCTATCATAGTGAGACACTATCATATGTCAACTGTAATTACCCTACTTATGACAAATAACTGTACTTCATTGTGAAAGCTTGGTTCCAGTGGAGGCATTACATTCTTGGGAAGGAGACAATCATCCACACTGATCATAATCCACTGCAGTTCATGCAGACACAAGGAAACTTGCAAAATGACCACCATCATAAGTGGTCCACATATTTGCAGCAGTTCCACCTCAAAATCAAGTATAAAACATGAAGTACCAACCGAATCGTTGATTTCCTTAGCCGACCTCCAGTCGTGACACTCACCACAGTGCTAGACTCTTGTGACCATGAGACCTTCGGGTGGCCCCACCTCTATGAGATAGATCCCGACTTTTCCAACACATACCAGATGTTAGGTGCCAACACAACTATCAACAATTTCCATATTCAAGACAAGATGTTGTGCCATCTGGGCCATCTCTGGATTCCATCAAGTGAGTGAGCGAATTTGATTTTGGAAGGCCACTACAGTCAGGTGGTAGGACACTTCAACGTGGAAAAGACAGTGGCAATGTTGCAACAACATTTCTACTGGACAAAACTTCGACAAGATGTCAGCAAGTATATTTGGTCCTGCATTGCCTACACTAGTTCCAAATCAGCCATCAAGAAACAAGTTATGTACACTCATTTTCCTACTCCTGACAGGCCCTATGAATCCATCTCAATGGAATACTTGTCAGGCCTCCCTTCCACCGGGCAGAGAAATGATTGTGTTTTTGTGGTTGTTGATCGCTTTTCCAAGATGACGATTTTGGCTGCCTGCAAGAAGAGCATCATGACGAAGGACACTGCTAAGCTTTTATTTGAACGAGTGTGGGTACACTTTGGGATCTGACAAACCATTATCTCATATCGAGATATTCGGTTCCTAAACATATTCTAGTTGAGCCTCTGGTCACTGCTAGACACCAAGTTCACCAAGTCCACTACGTTCCACCCCTAGATGGATGGCCAAACCAAGGTTGTCAACCGAATGATTGTGCACATCCTGTGCATGCACAATTCCAAGCACCCTCGCACCTAGGATGAGAGTCTTCCCTATGTTCAACACAACTACAACAGAGCCATACATAGCTCAACCGACCACAACCCCTTTTAGGTGGGGTTGGGATTTCAACCATTGGGTCCCATGGATGTTGCACTACCCCTTGCGACCACCTAGGCAGACTTGTCGCATGCTCCAACTGCAACTGAAAATTCCACCTGGTTCATTGAGTGGATCCAACACATCTACCAACAGGTTTAGGATATTTTACAGAAGTCTAATGCCAAGTAGAAGTAGCGCCATGATCAACACCGAGTGTCACACCAATTTCGGGTGGGAGAAAAAGTTTGGTTGCACTTGTAGAAAGAACGCCTTACAGGGCCTCATATGAAGCTTTGTCCACTCTGTTATGGGCCTTACACCATTACCAATGTTGTGGGTGATAATTCTTTTGATATCAACTTGCCCCCCTTCCTTGGCTTGCACCGAGTGTTCAATGTGGACCTCCTTCAGCCTTATTTTCCACCATTATTAGACACCTCAAAGATAGAAGAATAGTTGAAACCAACAGAGCTTAACCCTAACTACATGGAACACACATCCAATGATAATATCATGAAAACATAGGTCAAGGGCACTCTCCAGCAAAGGATACAACTTTATCGGCTTGTCAAAGTAGGGCAACTCCTACACCAAGGCAAGTGGCTCACCCAGGGCCAAATTCAACAGAAATGTTCTCATCTGATGGGGGCACTCAAATAAATGGATAAAATTACTTCCTAAGGAGGTAGGATTGATCCAAGTGAATATCGGTGGCCACCCACCTTTTTCAAATGGATCAATTTTTTTTTTTTGGCACTTTTGGCAATTTACTATTTTTAGCAATTTTTAACTTCTAGGGCCAATTTGAGGGCCTAAACGACATTTTTTCACGATCGGGAACCTCAATCATAGTCAAAGGATCTCATTGACCCCCATAAATGAATCTCCTCATCAATACCTTTCCAACAAGATATCGTGCGCCCTAAACAAAGATCATATGCAAAAGTTACGACCCCAGGAAGTTAATGTACTAACTTACCCCAATGGGGCCTACGTGACTTTTGGCGCTTCATCTCCTAGGGTTAGGTTTTTGGATGTATAGGGTTTTGGAATTCATCCTTATTGTAAAAAATCCTTCAGAGCCTCACTATACTCATCTTCTTGCGAATGAATGTAGCCGTCACATATCTTCTCAGAGATAAGTTGCCACCATTCTAGCAAGCTTGTTTTCAATTTGCATTTTACAGTTTTCAACATATTTCTTATTTAATAGAAGTCAATTTTTAATGTATCTCTGTTATTTTTCACTGTTTCTATGTGTTAGCATTATAAATGTGTGGTTTCATTTTTTTCCGCTCATAAATCCGGATCAAGAAAACGAAGGACGCATAGCTCATGAATGGTCTTCCCAAGTCTTGGGAACCATTTTTCAAGGGAGTCTATGCTCGGGAAAATCTCCCAGATTGGCAGAGGCTTTGGGATGATTACATCAGAAAGAGACTCATAAGGAGTCTAAGAGAAATAAGTAGGTAAGTAGTGAGGATAACTTGGCTCTTGTTAGTAAAATGAAGAAGGGAAAAGGAAAGAGTTCTAGCAAGAAGGGTAACAATGTCGGAGGATCATCGCAACCAGGAAAGAAGAAGGAATTGAGTAAAATAAAGTCTTCTCATGTCATAATAATGGAAATTATGCATCTTAGTGTCCAAAGAAGAAGAAGGGTAAAGGAAATACGTAGACAACAACATTAATAGAGACACAACTTGATGAGTTTGTAGCAAAGTTTGAGAAGGGTTACTCACTGGTTTCTTTCCTTTCTACCAACACAACTAATAGGAGTGCATGGTTCTTGGACAGTGGTGCATCTCTTCATATGAAAAAATCACATGATCAGTTTAACAATATAATATAAAGGGACTCAGATGTTCATGTGCGGCTGGGTGATGATGCCAAGTATGTAGTGAAGGAAGAGAGAACATTTACATTCCAACTCAAGTTAGGAGGTTCGTTGGATGCCCATGATGTGATTTACATATTGGGTTTGAAGAATAATTTTCTCTCAGTCTCAGCTATAGAGGACATGGGTTTTTCTATTTCTTTTAAGAGGGGGCAAGTACTCATACATCCAGTGAAATTTAGCCCAAACATAATAGTGGTCGTTGGGGTTAGAGAGGGAAATTTGTACAGGTTGCAGGGCAAGCATGTCCAGGATTTGGCACATGACAATTACAACCTATGTGAGTTATGGCATAAGAGGTTGGGACACCTACACTACAAAGAATTTTTTATTATGTGGGAGATTGTTACAGGTCTTCCAGAGTCCAGAATTGAGTAGCAGGGAGTGTGCACTTGAAAAGAATGCCAATGTTGTTTTTAGAGAAACAAGAGTAGGTCCAAGGGGATATTCGATCTTATCCATTCATATGTGAGTGGGCCGATGTTAGTAGAATTAGTACATGGATCATCATACTATGTGATTTTTATTGATTACTTTTCCAGGAAAACATGGATCTTCTTTATGAAGACCAAGGATGAGGTCTTCAGTCGGTTTCAAGATTTTAGAGCTCAGGTGGAGAACCAAACAGGTAAGAAGATCAAGGTCTTGAGGTCAGATAATTGGGGAGAGTACACCTCCAATGAATTCAAGGATTTCTGGAAGGAGGCAGGGATCAAGAGGGAGTTTCTAGTCTCATACAACCCTCAACATAATGGGGATGTGGAGAGAAATAATCGGTCCATCATTGATTCTTCCAAGGCTATGATACATGACATGGATTTTCCTATGTTTATGTGAGAAGAGGTGTGTAACATAACGATATATGTGCAAAACAAGAGTCCTCATAGGATATTGGGGCACAATATTCCAGAGGAGGCACTCACGAGAGTGAATCTAGAGATATGACATTTGAGGATATTTGGTTGTCCAGTCTACATCCATGTGCCTGTGGATAAGAGGACAAAGTTGGAGCCTTCAGGATAGAAGGGTATATTTGTGGGGTACAATGAGACCTCGAATTATTACATGATCTTCATTCTAGCATAAAGGAAGACAATTTTGAGTAGAGATGTTAAGTTTGAGGAGAACTTGGCATCTAGGATATCTCATGAGTCATCAACAGTGACATAGGATAAGGAGCAACAGGCTTCGAAGGATGAGCAATAGTTAATAATTCATACTTTAGGTGGGGAGGAGGAGTTATCCCCTTCCAGTCCTATCAAGAGATCCAAGTGGCTATTACAGACATTGAGGGATGTTGTTTAGGCTCTTAAGAGTGCAGTTAGAGAGCGCAGGTCTTCAAAGAAGTTTTTGAACTGTATGGTGCTTATGAGTAGCATCATTGATGTTGAGCCTTTCAATTTTGAGGAAGCAACGTATCAGTAGGTATGGTGGGATGCCATGGTAGAGGTGTACACCTCTATTATGAGGAATGATGTTTGGTACATAGTGTCAAGATCTGAGGGGAAGTTAGTTGTGAGTTCCAGGTGTCTCTAAAAGATTAAGCATGTTGTAGATGTTAGCATCAAGAAGTTCAAGGTGAGTTTTGTTGCAAGAGGGTTCTCCTAGAAAGAGGGAGTGGACTACGAGGATATTTTTTCTCCAGTCACCAAGTATGCTTCTATTCTATTTTTTATTTCTATTGCTTCAGTTATGAGGTGGAGGATACATCTTATGGATGTGAAAACATCTTTCCTCAATGGGATCATTGAGCAGGAAGTATACATAGAGAGACCTCAGGGATTTGAGGTACATGAAAGGTATTCTCATTTGTGTAGGCTTAAGAAATCCTTGTACAGACTCAAATAGGCACCCAAGGCATTGTATTCCAGGATTGACGGATACTTGCAGAGTATGGGATTTGCCAAGAGTGAGGTGGATCCCAACTTGTACTTCATACTTGTTGGGGTGGATCCGCGCATCTTGGTTTTGTACGTTGTATGATTTGTTTCTCACAGGTGTAGAGGAGCTTATTGTAGGGTGCAATGGAAATTTGGTTCATGAGTTCAAGATTAAGGAAATCCACTTGATGTATTGTTTCTTGGGGTTAGAGGTATGACATGTATCAGAAGAGATATTGCTTGGTCAAGGGAAGTTTGCAGTAGAGATCTTGAGGAGATTCAAGATGGAGGACTGTAGACCGATGGCTACACCTATGGTTACTAGTTTGAAGAATATTGTCGCTTTAGATTCAGAGTTAGTGGATCCCAGGATATACATGCAGCTGATAGGGTCCTTGATATATTTAGTCAATACCAGGCCAAATATATGTTTTGTTGTGAACACCTTGAGTCAGTTCATGGTGTAGTTGAGGCAGGTGCATTGGATCACAATGAAGCATGTGCTCAGGTACTTGAGAGGTACAATGGAGTATGGATGGAGATACATTGGAGAATATGGAGTGGAGTTTCAAGGGTACTCATACTCAGATTGGGCAGGGAGTGCAATAGACAGAAAGATCACCTTGTGGTGTTGCTTCAGCTTGGGATCAATAGTCATTACTTGGTTCAGTAGACGACATACTTCTGTAGCACTCATTTCAACAGAGGTAGAGTACATGGTAACAATTATGCTAGCTATGAAGCCTTTTGGTTTTGCAAATTGATTATAGGTTTATTGATCAGGAGTTGGAGCGTATGATGATATACTATGATAATCAAAGTTGTATCAAACTCTCAAAGAATCCAGTATTCCATGACAGGTCCAATCATATTGAGATTAGATACCACTTCATTCAGGATAAGATCTAGAAGGGAGCAATGAAGCTTCAATATATTTCCACAGATGAGCAGGTTGCAGATATTCTGACCAAACCCTTGGTGAAAGAGAAGTTTGTGTTCTTCAGAGACAAGCTTGGAGTGGTGCATAATACCTTCCTCGCTAAGAGAGAGGGTTTATGCATGGTAGAATCAGATAGGTATTTACACACATGTTTATGTATCTAGACGTGTGGAAATCATCCAAATCCTTCTATCCTTGACTTCACTTTAATTAAAGGAATTATTAAACAAAAGTGCTTTTAATTAGTAAGTTGAGTTTTATTTAAGGAAATGCTTTAATTAGCATTAGTGAATTAAATAATAGTCATTGATCTCAAGTGAGCTGAGAAGTAATCTAAACCATTAATCACTTTGGAGATTAGGGTTAAGTCATAACTCAATCTTATAAAACCAAGCCTAGAATCAGACACTTGACATATTGATCAAAAGAGATTGATTTGAGACAGAGAGAGTTGGATCACGAAGGACTGTGATTCAAGGAGATCTTGGATAGTTGGAGACGGACTTCCATATAGAGATCTAGGCCAGAGGAGGAGAGAGAATATTTTCACATCAGAAGGATAAGTTGCCACAGAATAATGCCAGTATTCTGGTACAATCACATAGTTAGTGCGACTTTCAAATTTATAGTTGCATAGATAACACATGACAACACATATATCAGCGTAACAATAATGTTTTTGTCGTACATGATCATATAACATGTTTAGCACCAGATCAAGCTAGTAGGTTTTTGATGTACTTTGTCTCTTTTATATTTGGGCCATTTTCCCAGTAAGGGATCCCTTGTAAGCTTTGAAGTTATTTGAATTATAATATTAGTTGATGGGCATAATATATGTGTGTCTTGTGCATAATATTTTTGGTTTCTAGTATTCCTTCCGCTATCTTTATTTGAGTTGAATATTGC
This sequence comes from Picea engelmannii, assembly GCA_009831015.1. Classification (NCBI taxonomy): domain Eukaryota; kingdom Viridiplantae; phylum Streptophyta; class Pinopsida; order Pinales; family Pinaceae; genus Picea; species Picea engelmannii. The sequence goes on along the minus strand of ML792466.1, from coordinate 4,427 downwards.
AACAATGTATTTTTGTTTTGTGAGTTTTTAATCTAATTTGCAGTAAGTAATCACTAGATTACAAAGTACCTATGTGCTGGGGTATGGATTTCAGCAACCTGTACTCAATGGACATGTCAAAATCGATGTTGGCGCACAGTGGGTAGACCTTGGGTTCAACATTAATTCACCAAAAAAACCCTAAAGATACTGGCCCTTTTTGCATCACCCACAAATAGGAGAAGTCTCATCTGAGGTACCTATGGGGACTGCAAGAATCAGGCTTCCACAACCATGAAGGGAATGGATATTGATATAAGATTCATCTCGACTTAACATTCATTTAACATGCAATATAACCTATGCGCGAAATCATAACAGCGTAATAACGCATGATAGATTCATCTTACTTAATAATTCAACATGTGCATAAAACCATCGAATGCATATTCATATTAACCATTAAGCATCTATTATATGTGTGCTATAAACATAGTAAACCAACACACCATGAAAACAAACACATCAGAACATAGGACTTTAGCGTGGTTCACCCCAAATTGGGCTACGTCCACAATGAAATTCTTCTTATATTATCATTAATATTCAATCCTTACAACAGGTGTGCACTGCGCTCATACAAATATCACAGTTATAACCCAACATGCCTTACCGTTCGCGCCTACAGTGCACACTTAGTTCATCCTACCTTACTCCTCATACATACCAACTAGTCTTTCTGAACTCATGAACTCATGAACTAGCTCTTATATTAACTTATCACCAACTATCAAAAGAACTCCTTCTACCCAAAAAACCATTACATATTTATACATATACATTAGGGCTTATCCCTTTACAATGTTAACAAAATGTCCCAAAACTCCTAACTAATTTCTACCTTTTGCACATTGACCAACTGCTTTTTCTTCTTTTACGCTTGCTGCTCCTGGCTGACTTGTCGCACGATTGCTCTTGCACTATTCCCAAAACCTACCCAAAATGTCCTGCTCCAACATTCCCCCAACACTCACATGTGGGCCTTCCCGATCCACTTCAGTCTTGCTTCCATGTTGCCATGAACTTGTGAAATGTTTCTCATATAGCCACGACCTTTTCTTTGACTTGTGTTTCATGTTGCAATATTTCTTCTGCTATCTCTGTTGTAATGTGGGTTTTCAACTTCTCTTCATGCTCTTGTTCTGCCTTCCTCATGATGCCTTGCGTAACTACAAGTTCCCCTGCCACTCAAAATGGTTCCTCCTACAACATCTCTAAATTTTGTGCACGAGCATGTTTTTTTGCTCTCAATTGGCTCATCTCTAAGTATAGTTGTCTATTCTTGGCAAATGCAGTCATATTTTTTGTCGGTGGCAGAGTGCTCATGGTTTCCTTGAACTTTTGCGCCTTATATTGCATAGCCTGCAAATTATGCTCGATTACTTGGAACTCTGCATATTTTGTTAGTTGCATCCACACTTGTGTGCTTTCGTCATACAACTTGGTACACTCCTCCTTCATTCTCTTTATGATTTCTATTATTGTGGAATTTGTCTTCTCTATATGCTCTATTTCTTATAGTGGCATACTCGGTGTCTGGTGCAATTCCAAATCATTAATCTTCATGTGAAATCCATGAATGGCTTCGACTATCTTCGTGACTTGTTCTTCTAAAGGGGCGTCTTCCTTTATAAACACTTTTGGAATAGTACTATAGACCCTCTGTAACTCCTGTTTCAATCTCTCTATCCTTTGTATGGCCTCATCCCTCTCCTGCATAATTCTATGGCATTCTGCATGTAGCACATCCTTATTTACCATTGCCTTCGTTAATTCCATCGACATTCACATAGTGCACACTTCAATTTACTATGTGACGTTCATCTACAGACTATGTAATACTTCTATGGGAAACTGATACAACACCAATTCAATATGACTAAGTGCCTTTACATGCTCTTGTAACTATGTCGTAGGGAACTCTAAAGCTCTCGTTGTTATCTTAGGTTGTTCATCATGCTCTTCGAATGCTATCATATGTACGTTTGTGTCTCTTCTCTTGACACTTTTCGATCAACTGTGGGAAATCATGTGTTGCATGATCTAGTGCTCTACAATAAGTACACATCGTGTATAGGTTTAGACATCTCGTGCCAAGTGCTCAGGCTGATTACAATTATAACATACAATTGGACCTCTTCCCTCTGCCAGATCCTCCTCTTCTGCGGCCTCTGAAACCTCCTCGTACTCCTTGATTATAACCTCCCAATGTATTATATTGTGATACCCCCATTTCTATTGCTTCTTCCCTTTGGACTTGGTATGCATCTATAGTGCACTCCCTCATCAAATCCAATGTGTGACATTCCTTTTCATGATGTCCGACAGATTTACAAAAGTTACAAAACAGGTTTCTCACAGTACTCTGGTACTTCTGCATCAACGGGAAAGCATTAGAGTGATGACCCATTGTCTTACATATCTCACACCATGCTCCTAAAGGATTCGGGGCTCCTATACCCAAGTACTCTCTAAAAGTAGGACACTCATTCTTATGATGGAGTTCCTTTTTTACATGTAACGTGCCATACTTCCTCACACTTTTCTTTCCCTTTATCTATCTCTTGCAATTGTATCGTCAACGCAACTAACTGTGACTGAAATTGAGCCATCCATGCATCGTTCTCTCCTAAAAGGGATGCTTACAATTCCATAGAAATTTATAAGGCTTCTTACTACGACACAATCTTTTGTTGCATCAAAGGGAAACGTATATGGAACAAAAATCCTGCAATAAACCACTCCCTATGTTATTAATATGGAATATGGAATGTCAGTTGATCATTCAATATCTTAAACCTTTGATCCTAATCCCACACTGATTCATTCACTATCTCCTTTATTTCCTTCGGCTTTGTAATGCACTGGGACTTAGACCTAGGCTTCTAGAATTATTTCAATAAATTTTGTCTTACCTCTACCAATGTTCTAGTTTGTCTCGCAAGTGTAGTATTTTGAAATTTCATGTGCCATAGTAGTGCGCAATCTCTAAATGTTGTTGCCAACTACACAATCTTTGCATCATCATTCTGGACATTTTTCACTATCCATGTCACTTCAAAAACAAACAAATGTTGTCTGAGATCCTCTGTCCTCTGTCCATGGAAGATATGCATTCTTAAAATAGGATCTACCCCTGCCATAGTGTTCTACGTGATATTCTTTCATGATACTACTAATTGATTATGACTCGACATACTATTTCCACTATTGTTACTACTTTTACCACTATGTTTACTTCCTTTACTAACTATAATTGACAAAGCTTTTGACCTTACCTCAATTCCTGGTGATGCACACGGGGTCGTCGATTCGAACCAGAGTTTGATCTGAGTGGGATCTTCTTCTATCGAATTGAGTTGACGATCTTTCCCTTCTACGTGTAGAATTTTTTTGAATTGGATTATCACACCAGCGTCTCTTTCCTCAATATCATTGTGTTGTCCCTCTCTCTCAGCCACGATCCTCTTCTTATTTGGTCTAAATCTCTTACCACTGCGCAATACTCCAATCTCTTTGTTTGTTGCACACTCTTCTTCTCTTTGCTTCCTCATCCCATATGTTCCTCATTCCTTCTTTTCTGCATCCTTTTCCATACACTCAGACCATTCCAGCTTGAGGTAGAGTTCCCGATATTTGAGGGCCAGTCGTAAAAGATTGACCAGTGTTGCCGATTGGATTAGGAGCACCGAGGACCGTCCCTCCGGGTTGTTGGATAGGTATGGAACTTCTCGGTACAGTTTGAGTAGTGGTTTGGGCAGTGGTAATGGCAGATGCGTTTAATGCCCTAAATCCAAAAGGGAGATTTGGTCTTGGTGTTACAGGTGTGCCAATCAGGGCTTGGGTGACCACCGGATTGTCGGCGGGAATGGTCGAGATGTGAGGGACCATTGTGGACTGGGCCGTCCGGAGAGGGATAGCAGGATTAACAACCTGATCGACTAGGTGACTCATGGTTTGACCAGATGGTCCTGCTTCACCAGGAAGGTCATCAGGGTGGAACGGTTGTCGAATGGATTCGAAATGTTCATAAAGATTTCGTCCTGATGGAGTCCTCCAAATAGAACGAGCGGTTGTGGGGCTGATACTTACTGCAGTGCTAGGACGAATGGGAGTCCTATATTCCTCACCAAAGATGGGTTGTGTGGATCCCATGTATGTTTCGGTAATAAGCCTCTCTGGTAATCGTGGGATTTCCTCGTCTATGACGTTCCCGAGGGGGTCCAAACGAAGTAACAATGGTTCGAGAGGGGTCACCGAAGTGGGACCCGCGGTTGTGACAGAAGTGCCTTCCCGGGAAATCGTAGTGTTTTGAACCTCGCTCTGTTGAGGAGATTGTTCCGTAGAATGTGTGGGTAAAGGGATGTCTCCTTCCATATCTTCTGGAG
>ML792465.1:674777-694764 GCA_009831015.1 Picea engelmannii | reverse complement strand
AACTCAAGCTTATCCACTCTAGTGAGAGATGGAAAGCCTATGAGATGGTGTTGATTGTGTTAATTACCAAAGAGTGGGTCTCTGATAATCTCAACAGCATAACTCTACAATGAATTCCTTTAAGAAATGATGGTCATTCATGGCTTTTTATAGCCAATCTTTGAGCTATTATGCAACGCCTTTTGAATGTGAAAAGAGGCCCTTTAGGGCACATTTAGGTCTTTGACCAGCCTCCCCACGCAGATTGAGCTCGGATTTGATGTCAAATCAACTTGGGAGCCGATCCATTAGTGGTTGGGAGGCCGACCAGCTTCATAAATGTGCCGTTTGGCAGGCGCGCAGGTTTTTCACCCCACAGCCGCGCATATGCGCCTGATATACGAAGATATGGCGCGCATGCACTCGTTTTCCATGGGCGCGATGCGCTTTTGAATTTTTTAGCCAATTTTGTATAGTTTTGGCCCTTTTGTTGTGTTGTGGAGTTAATCCTTGTGCCATGAATGACTGTTTTTCTGTGTTGATGATGCAGAGTTCTTGTCGCCCTGTGCGGACAAAATTTCAGTGATAACAACATGTATAGTCTAGGTTTTGAATATATTAATGCCTTTGCTGTGATTGGTTTGTGTTGTTGTGATTGAACGACACAAGAGCATCGGAGCAGAGCGAGGAACAACAGAGATAAAGGAGAGAGTTCTTAAGGTATTTACACTCTCCATTTCTCATAGTTCATTCGAAAACTAGATCTAGGGAAAAGTAGCATTCTGTCACGGTTTGTTCCAGATCCAGGTGGATCTGGGGAGATTGGTCTATGTCCGCACTCACGAATTCATCCTTAAACAAAATTGGTGACTCCACTGGGGAGTAATCCCTTTGTCTTTTTTGGTTTCTTGAACTTTCTGTGGCCATTTGCTCTTGTTGCCTTTTTCTCTTGGTTTGTCAACTTCTGAGTCTTCAGGATACCCTGAGTGACCTTTTGGGTTGAAGAGTCAGTTTGAATTTTCCTTGATTTTTCAAATTTTTTATTACTCTCAGGGATTTACGCACTGTACCTTTTATCAGCATGCGAAAACTCTGATAGTCCGCATTCTGTATATATAGTCCAGTGCGGAAAGTTCGCAGTCTGCACTTAACTGGACTGCGGGAATTTGAGTTGTCCGCACTGTGTCCAAGGCTTGCCTGTGGGCAGATTTTGAAAAATTTTTGGAATCAATTTCTGACTTTTGCAATAGCCCAGTAAGGTTGATCTAAGCCTTTTTGACACTTTGTTTCATTGGTTTGCATATCTTTTGCTTCATTTGCTTGCTGGACTTGATCTAGATTTTCTAGGCTTGTTCTTTGCTTTGATTACTTGACTTTCATCCTTTAGCCTTTATTGACCTTTTTCTTCTCTTTGATTACTGGAGTTGAATGTGTTAGGTTGGTTAAAGATCAGTGATTGATTGGAAGTTAAGAGTTTGGTGTTTCTTAGTTGATTGTTGTTTCAAAAGGACAATTTTCATTTATATTAAGAAACTCTTTGGTATGGCTTTGTGTTCTTACTATCATTGAAAGTTTTGGATTGGGTTGTCATTGATTGTTTGATATTGATAATTTGATTTTCTTTTCTTTGTCATTATAGTTCTTCTTGGAAAGTGAACCATTTGTTTTCTTTCAAGTTTTTTGTTTTTGCTTTTGTTGCAAACATCGAAAATCACAATTGTACAATTTAAGAGCATTGAAGTTTTGAAAAAGACATTTAGATACTGTTCATTGATACATGATTCGTTGCATTGGTCTGTAAAAGGAAATTGAACATTGCATATGCATTGTAGTGATTGCGTTTGATTTGGAAATCATCTTCTCTCTCCCGTAACTAGGATTCATTGAATGAAACGATTATATTTCTTCATATCCTTGCATTATTTGGGTCAGAGTCACACATCATTGAGTTTCACTGCCGTTGCCTGTGAGTAAACAACAGCCATAAAAACTTTGTGCAATAATAAAATTCATCTAGTAACTCTTTTCTAGGGCTCTTTTACACCAACATATAGCTAGGCTAGTGCTTTGGAGTAGGAAGAGAGACACACTCTCCAAAGCTCAAAAACACACAATAGTATCTTGAGAATAGGGAGTGTAAAATTCCATTGGCCGCATATTGTCCTGGGAAGCCCTTCTAACACAAGGGTCAAGCATTAGGTCGCATTGGTGTTGGCAGAGATACTAACCTGCTTTGTTGACATCAGTGTAGAGATTGCACGTATTATAGGGGTCACTCTGAGGTATACCCACAATTATGAGTGGAAGCCTTTGAGTTGATTTCGGGCTCGATACCTTGCCCTTGCGTGTGGATCGGACTGACGACTGTTTCCCCAGGCAGTACTATTGTCTGTGGTAACCTTAGTGGCCTTTCTCTCTAGGTACTTACCCAAGGTGACTGTGAAGGGGAAAGTCTTCACGGTACCTGGAATCGACGTTGATCAAACTCACTCAGGCTCCTTGGAGGGTAAATCCATAATTACTGCGTGGAAGCTTGCACCAGGGCGTAAGTCTGTTAAGCAGGTCATCAACGTAACTTTTACACCTTAGCCCCGTCCCTTCTCGTCTCGTTATTGCGACGTTGGATTTCATCACCAACTAGTAGCTTTGGAATTAGAAGGTATTGTTTGCTTGGTGATCGCTTCTAGATTTTGTTTACTAGGGTGTGCTGTTTGTTTCTCGTAGTTGACCATAGAATTTTCGTTGGGGACTTTGTTACTCATTTACAATTTCTCCCCCGCAACATTCGCGTAGGATGCAAGGTTTGTCTCTGGAACATCCGGAAGCTTCAGAACCTTTGCCCACAGCAACACCTGAGGGTACCCCAGAGGACTCTCCTCGTCCGGGTGAAATCCCTCTTGTGAATTTACCACACGTGGACATAAGTGACGTCCCAGAAGTCTTTACACCACCTCCACAAGTAGACCCTACTGATCCTCTTGCTGAGTTTCGAATTCACAATACTATAGAGGATTATCGCATTCATCGTGGTGAAAGACCTGTCGGACGATTTCATCTTTCTAGTGACGATCTTCCCCCTTCTGAATCAATCGCTGGGCCTTCTCACAGTGTAGTCGGTCAAGGTCCTTCTTGGTCAGGTGATTTTCGACGAATTTTGTTTCGTCCTGAATCTCCTGAGTCTCCCGAATCATAAATTACACCAGCAACTACTACTTATCATTTTATTTTACCTCCTGAGATGGCTCATCTTTCAAACACTACGAGTGTCCAAACCACGGTTCCGGCAACCACTCTTGCCCCTATTAATACCCATAAAACTCCGGTAGCTAATCCAACTTAACCCCCTGGTTACCATGCGTTGAATCCTGCGTTGAATGTTCCACATCCTACACCTCCACAGACTCCTGCTGGTTCTCCTGGTGGTCCTCAGTTTCCTGGGCATCCTATTCCTAGTTTCATCCCGATGCTCCCTCAGTTTTCTGCTGGCAATATTAATCCTAGTGGTACTATACCGACCGTTACACCTAATGTCCAAATTCCTGTTGGTGGACAGAGTAGCACAGTTCCTTTTCTCGGACAAACCATCGTGACTACACAACCTCCGGTTGGCACACAATTTCCGGGTGGAAATGTCCCTTTAGCTGGAGGACCAAACTCACCTTTAGGACAGAACATCCCTCCTGCATTGGCCCAGTATTGGACTCAAATTATGCAAAATGTTCCTCAAAATCCTGGGGGGCAACAAACTATCCCTACTCAAGGCCAACCGTATCCAGGGGTGACTAATCCTATCTGGGGTTCTGTTCAGTCTACTCAACCCCAGGTCCATCCTCAGACTCAAGGTCAAAATCCTTGGGGTTACTACCCGATTCTACCACCACCAGGGCAACCAGGATCTTCTCTCTGGGGGAAAACTGCATACGCACCCACTAGTCTACCGAAGGGGCTTCCACCCTAAAGTCACCAGTACCCTCAGGTGAATCGGCAATTGCCGTTTCTTTCCACTCTGGATTTGCCAGATTTGTCTAGGATTTTGAACGATCCTATTCGTCACTCTCCCCAATGGCCTGCTATCCCTACAAAGCTTCCATCGGACATTCCAAAATTCGATGGGAAGGCGGGAGAGGACCCAAATAATCATGTCGTGAATTTCCATTTGTGGTGTTCGTCTAACTCATTGATGGACGACTCCATTAGATTGCGTCTTTTTCAACGTACCCTTACAGGTGCTGCTGCGAAGTGGTACATTGAGTTGCCACGAGGATTCTTTTCGAATTTCAACACTCTTGCCATGGCCTTTCTCACACACTACCAGTTACCGATTCGTTATGATACAGGCACTGAGATTTTAACCTCCTTCAAACAGAGTTCTGGCACTCATATTTCAGATCACATTCATGAGTGGAGAAGGAGGAGACGTCTTATTAAACTTGAGCTTCCCGATCAGTTACTGGCTGAATGGTTTACAAAATCATTTGTAAACAAAATTGGAAAAGACATTGCCATGGGCGGTGTTGTTACTGAAGAGCAGGCTATAAGTCGCGCTCAGTATCTAGATCTTGTTTATTCGCAAATAGGCACTTTGTATGACTTATTACCTAATTTACCTCGTCCTGGTACTTCCAGCACTTCTACTGCTCCAGTTGCTTCACATGCAGCTGATGGTGTGATTGGGACTACTCATGCCCATTCACATTCCGTGTCCACTACAACCCCAAAATCCAATTCTTCTAATGTTCAAAATGCTCCGTCTCTTTCCCCTCCTGCCGGTAAAACCTCTGAAGTGAACGTTGTTCAAACTACACCCGCCGGTAAGAACAAATCCAAAAAAGGGAGAGGCAAGAATAAGGAGGGTAAAAACGCTAATCAGAATGAGAAAACCAAAACCCCTCCTGTTGATGACTGGGATAAGCGCAAACCACGCTATCCTTGCCTCATGTGTGGTGACGATCACTACACGAAAGATTGTTCGAGACGTGCCGAAGTTCAAAAGTTCCTTCAATCAACGTCGAAACCGTCTACTCCGGCTGTCTTGTCTTAACCCTTCCCGTCTCAACAGCAGGCTTCGTTGGTCATTCATGACTAACCCTCTGCTTCTACGTCCACACAATCCTATGTTTTAATGTGCACTGGTGATTCGAAGAACGACACTGTTACACTTAGTACTCGCGCTAAATACTATACTCCTTCCAAGGAGAAGGTTGACGATACACCTCCTAATCTGGTACCAACCTCTCCACTGAATCCACCTACAACCAGTCCTCTTCATCTCGAAAGACCAAACCTTGATACAGTTATACGACCACCCCCCAAAGGTGTCGTTAAAAAATCGGCATTCAATCCTCATGCACGTGCGGCTCAGAACTACAGTATTGTAGAAGATCTGGCCCAAGCACCTTCGGCGATGTCTTCCCTTGAAGTCCTTTAGTCCTGTCCTGCACAGCGAAGGGCCCTGTTGAAAGCCATAGGTGGAATCGATCCTACGGACGAGAATTTGATAGTCTTTGACTTGAACGAGCATATTCCGAGGTTACCCGCACAACTTGCATTTCAAATCCAAGTTGTTGTTGCTGATAAGAGCATTTGTCGGACCGTTGTTGATGAGGGTGCCTCTACGTGTGTCATGTCTTTTTCTTGTTGGAAAGCCATTGGTTCTCCACCGTTAACTAAGTCACAGAACACTTTGCGAGCCTTCAATGGCTCTAGTTTCAAACCGTATGGTGTTCTACCGTCGTTGCCTGTCACTCTTGAAGGTAAGACCGTCCAGGTAGAAGTGGAAGTTTTTGATACTCCCCTTGATTATAATCTTTTACTTGGACGAAGTTGGGTCGATTCTATGCGTGTTGTTGTATCAACCATTTTTCGTGTTCTACGATTTCCTCACCAGGGAAGAGTAGTTACAGTTGATCAACTTGCCTTCTTTAATACTGATACTCGCACAGGCAATGTACCGTTCATCGCAAACACCCCACCGGGTTATGAGAATGTTGGCGTCGGTCTTTTAAAAGATTCGTCGTTAATGGGCACTTTTCCCATACCACCACCACCCAATATTCCAAGCCCGTCCATTGCATTCATCAATATGATCTCTACTGCACCTCGTGAACTTCCAATGTCTGTTGATCCTTGGATAGTGCCTGATCCTGGAGATCATGATCATTTTAGCGATGTTATGCCACTAAGTCCGCTTGAGTCCAATTACAAAGCCATTCAATCGGCAAGCTCTACTACATCTTCTTGTGAGGATTTGTCTCCTGATCCTTTCCGTGTTGTTTTTCCAACTGACGAGATGATTATATCCGTCTTAGATGACACCCCTTGGGACGATGGACATCATCATTCCATACTTTTTTTGGAACAACAGACTCTTGAGAATTATCAACGGATTTCGGCTCCGTCGACCATTGTTGTTATCTCCTCTGTTCCCCAATCCACACGAGATGTGTTTGATGAAGGGAACCTGAGTAACATTTCACCCACGATACCCATCAATATTTCAGTGAAACCTGGGATAGTGGAGAACGTTAATATTGGAGCTTCGTGTTCTCCCAACGAAATTGTCACTTACACTTCATTGTTTAAAGAATTTCGTGATATCTTCGCATGGAGTTATGAAGAGATGCTGGGTATTGACCCGTCTATTGTGGTCCACGAAATTAATACATACTCCGGTGCTAAACCAGTCCGGTAGCGCCTCCGTCCTGTCCATCCACGTAAAGCCGCAGCCATTAAACTTGAAGTTGAAAAACTTCTAAAAGCCAGTTTTATTTATCCAGTGGCATTGACAGAGTGGGTTTCTAACCCCGTACCGATCGATAAAAAGGGTGGTAGTATTCGCGTTTGTGTTGATTATCGGGATATCAACAAAGCTTGTCCTAAGGACAATTTTCCAACCCCTTTCGTCGACCAGATCGTCGATGATTGTGCCGACAGCGAAATATTTTCCCTCATGGATGGATTTTCTGGCTATAATCAAATCAATATCGCTCCTGAGGACCAACACAAAACCACTTTTATTTGTCCTTGGGGTACTTTCGCCTACTGTAAACTTCCTTTCGGTCTAAAGAATGCCGGTGCTACGTTTCAACGTGCTATGTCTTACGCCTTTCATGATATTAAGCATATTGTTCAACCTTATTTGGACGATTTTCCGGCTCACTCTTTACGTTGAGTCGATCACCCTATGCATCTCCGTGCAATTTTTATTCGTTGTCGGTTCTATCGCATTCGCTTAAATCTGCATAAATGTGTCTTTTGCGTAGAATCCGGAAGACTCCTTGGTTTTATTGTTTCACGCCATGGAATCCGGGTCGATCCTATCAAGGTCGAGGCGATTCTCAATCTCCCTCCTCCTTCTTCTTTACGCCAGTTACAAAGTTTGCAGGGGAAAGCAAACTTTCTTCGTCAATTCATCCCGAATTACGCTGAAATTACTCGGGGTTTCACACGTCTTCTAAAGAAAGGTTCTGAGTTTGTCTGGGATAAAACTGCTAATGATGCCTTTGAAGCCTTGAAGTTGTCCCTTACCAAAGCTCCTCTTCTTTTTCCTCCGGATTATAGTCGAGATTACTTTCTTTATTTAGCTGCGTCCGAGTATACTATCGGCATGGTTCTCGTTCAGGAGGATGATGCCCGTGATGAGCATGTTATATATTACCTGAGTCAAAGTTTAACTTCTACAGAAATTAAATACCAACATGTTGAAAAGCTGGCCTTGGCTGTTGTTCAAGCAGTCCAACGTTTTCGTCATTACATTCTCGCCAGGAAAACTACCGTGATTTCCCACTGTAACCCCATGCAACATATATTGACTCGTCAATTGCTGGGGGGCAAGTACTCCAAGTGGATTGTTATTCTCCAGGAGTTCGATTTGGAATTTGATCGAGCCACATCGAAGAAGTCTCTAGTTTTTGCTGAGTTGATTTGTGACTTTCCCCACACTGCAACGGAAAGAGTAGCAGTTGATTCGTTACCTGACGAGTCACTTTTCCTAATAAGTACCAACGATATTTGGTACAGAGATATCATTATCTATCTCCAAACTCAAACTTTCTGGCCTGCTTTGTCTAGTGCCGAACGACGTCGTGTTCGTTATCAAGCACGCCATTATATTATTCTTGGCGATACTCTTTATCGTCGAGGTGTTGACTCTGTGTTTCGACGTTGTTTAACCTTTGAAGAAGCTGAGAAAGCTTTGAATGATTACCACTCTGGAGCATGTGGCGGTCATATGTCTGGGTATGCTACTGCCCAGATAATCTTACGTGCAGGATACTTCTGGCCCTCATTGTTTAAAGACTGTATCACTGCGGTTCAGAAGTGTCACGCATGCCAGACCTATAATCAGAATATTCGGTTGCATCCCGCTCCCCTTCACCCTGTAGTCTCAGTAGGTCCTTTTGCTAAATGGGGCATTGATTTCATGACATGTCACCCTCACTCGGCCGGGGGGCATGGGTACATTATTGTAGCTGTTGATTATTTTACTAAATGGGCCGAGGCAATGCCGACATTTGATAATACTGGGAAGACTACAACACTTTTTCTTTTCAACCATGTCATCACTCGTTTTGGTGTTCCTCAGGCTATCGTCACCGATCACGGTAGTCATTTTAGAAATAATATGATGTCTGAACTTACAGAGAAGTTGGGCCTTCGTCATGATAGCTCAACTCCCTATTATCCACAGGCTAATGGCCAGGTCAAAGACATTAACAAAGTTCTTGTCACTATGATTCGACGGATGATAGGAATACATAAAACCAGCTGGCACACAATGTTATTTTCGGCATTGTGGGCGTATCGGACATCTGTTAAGTCTGCCACAGGATTCATGCCTTTCCGATTAGTTTATGGCATGGAAGCCATTCTACCCATAGAATGTGAAATTTCGTCGTTGAAATTAGCTGTAGAACTCTTACCAAATACTTCTGCCGAAGAGGAACGTCTGTTGTATTTGATGCGATTAGACGAGACTCGCCGTGATGCTACCTTGGTAATCGAAGCCCAGAAGAAACGGGTTAAGGCATAGTACGACAAGCATGTTAAACCTCGTGTCTTCTCTGAGGGAGATCTTGTTCTTTTGTATGAACAAGATAAAGATGTTTTAGGAGCTGGGAAATTTGAACCAATGTGGCGTGGGCCTTACATTGTTAGCAAAGTTTTGGCAAAGGGGGCATATGAGCTAGTGGATTATGATGGGATACCTTTGAGTGAACCCAGAAATGGGTTGTACTTAAAGAAATACTATGCATGAGTCATTTGTGCATGAAGTATTTGTATTTTTATGTATCATACTGAGTGTGTGTGATTACTTTTAGTTTTGAGTTTGACGTTATTTGGTCGTTACCCTTACGATTACGTTGTGTTTGATTGTCAGATGTCGGAGTATTCGCTACCTTATATTGGCTTCGCCGACGGCGCGAGCCGTAGTACCCGGAACCTAGCTTCTGCTGCTTGGGCAATCTATGCCCCAACAAACGAACTTATTTCTTTGCGAGGTGTGTGTCTAGGGCGAGCAACCAACAACATAGCAGAGTATAGCACCGTTATTGAGTTATTGGTTGATGCTATCTCTCTTGGAATCCGTCATTTGGTTGTGCGACTTGACTCGTAGCTAGTGGTGCTACAGCTAAGTAATGTCTACTCTATTCGAAGTCCTACATTATTAAGAGTTTATTTGCGGATTCGCCTCTTGGAAAGACATTTTGATTACATAGAATATCAACACATTCCGAGAAGTCTTAATACATTAACAGATGCTTTAGCCAATTACGTATTAGACAGGCATTTGAACAATTTATAAATCAAGCACATGTACACAAGTGTAAAGTAAGCCGGTAAAAACCATGTATATATATATAACGATCAAATTTTGTTTGTTACAAAATGCATCCGAAGACCAAAAAGATAAAAAATGGAAGCTCATGGCTTCTACATAACGATATCATGGCATCAATGATGTTCACGATAGCATACTAAAGTCCTGACTACTCTACGGAGCAAACGACCCATAGAGGCAGGAACTCCCACGGTATGACGCTGATCATTTTGTGGGACCTCATCCAGAGACATGTCTGGAATATCATGCATCAAGCCCTCTAAATTTTGCTCCACAGTAAAGTAGTCCGCAACGTGCTGGGGGACTGGAACTACTGCTTCTCCTCGCCGCTGAATAGGAGAACTCCCAGCCGGTCTATAGGCCCCAATGTCTGTGTTATCAATACATTTTGGTGTTAGTCTTCGACAAAAGTTACAAAACCAAAAAACATTTAATATAATGAAAATACAAAAACATCTAAAACTCAAAAAGTTGGTGACCTTCTTACCAATGTTTCCCCACTGTGTATCTTTAGGAAGGATGAGGTCAGGATCACCTCGAAAATCCAGGCCAGCGTACGCATAATCCTCAACCATCACTACCTGACCCTGGAGCCAATCGAAAAAATGATCGTCATATCTGACAATCGGTCCTGCCACATGCCTAGCCATGAGCTGGCACCATCGTAGCATCCGTGGCTCCCTAGGACCCAGAAAATGCCAGTCTCCCTGAAGCCTGTACACTAGAACTCTCTCGCAGAAGAAGGATACTAACAATGATCCATAACCAAATTGCTTCAAGCCTCCACGCCTGCTCTTTGTCAATTGTTTTTTGAGACTACGCAACACTGCATCAGCCCAGTTGAAAACCCGAGGCTCAAGACACTTAAGGGCATATTGAAAGTAGCTCTGTAGAGCCATATGAGGAGAAGCACTGCCCGCCATTCGAGCTATGGCAAACAGGATGGTACGAAGAGTGATGTCGGTCACTCCCCAGATAGCTACTTTTCCCCTTTGTCTTTCTGCCTCTGGCACACAGTGGTCTCTACAGTATTCACTCATCTTTCTCACGCCTCTGCGATTACCAGTCAAGCTGACGTATGAACCCCTTCTTGACAATCCGGTCAGAAAGTAGATATCTTCGATATCAATTGTCAAAGTATGGACACCCACATGGAAAACCTGTTGGTCCAGATCCCACATTTGGATTAAGTGTTCCAATAGACGAACTTGGGCTCTCATGCCCGGTATCCGGAAGTATTTAAGGAGACCACAGTTTCTTAAGGCAGTGATAGTTGCCGGGTGATTTTCGGCGGCATTGTTATCATCTTCATGCTCACATTCTCTCCACTCAAGCACCATGGTATGACTATTGACCTGCACAATAACCAAGGGAAGATAGTCAACATCTTGAATCATAAGAAAAATTGATTTTTATGGCTAAACGTTTTATCAAATTTTGATTCTGCGCTGCCCACAGGTGGATTTAACACACAGTGTGGACTTTCCGCACTGTGGTTAAAGCTCAACTGCGGAAAATCTAAATTCCCGCAGGTCTCGAAAGGGTTGACTGCGGAAATCCTGTTTTGCGCGTAGGGTTTTAAAAGGTGGCTCACAACTCAATTTTTAACCATTCAAATCATAAAAATAAACCATGGAAAGATAAAGAATTGAGTACTTACTTGTTTGATCCAAACGGTTGGTGATTTGATGCACCAGAGCTCCCATAAATTGACTTTGAAGATTGGAGGTGAATTGGTAATTTTTGCACTGAATGGGTAATTGGGTAAAACAAATGGTGAAAATGGAATGGTAATTTTGATTTTATTTACTTTTTACTATTTAAAAAGTGGGTTTTTCATTTTTATTTCATTATTTTGCCTATTTAACCTTAATTACTAATGCAAAAATGAGTAAATGACTTGCAGGCCCCTGACGAGACGATTATGGATCCAAAAACTTTTGAAGTATGGTGTGTTTATTTTGGTTTTCTATGGTTTTAATCTAAAAACCTCAAGTGGTTTTTTCCTGTTCTAGCACTTGTGAAAAACTTAGAACGTGGTCGGGCATTGTTTTATCCCTTTTCCGGGCTTGATGTGGTCACACGAAAAAGGAACCCCCCTGGAGTTGACTTTAATCCCTTTTCACGACTCCCTAAACATGAAAAGATTGCCGAGCGACCTTGCTATTTTCACGCTCGTTAAAGTAATTGAACTTATGCATCCTCGGAGCGATAGTTTAACCCTTTTTCGGTCTCGTTGGATTATTGTACGAAAAAGGCACTGAGAGAGGTCTCTTTTGAGTGTTTTTCCAAACTCTATAATCTTGAAAAACATTCGAGTTTACTATCTCTGGACTCGTTAAACAAACATTGACAGACCCGTGATGGGACCGAACCACTCCTTCTTAGGGTTCGTTAAAAATACTCCGAGGGACTCGTCCGAAGGATGAGATTATATCAACAAGCATATGTGATCCTCTTCAAGCTTGCGTAAAAGTAAAGAGGTACTTGCCAGCAATGGTGGGGGAAAAATTTGGGAAAAGGATATGTTTCGTCTTTGTATTAATTGGCAGTAAGTGTCGCTCTTGAACATGACACCCCCTATTCATCATCTGAAATTGGTTTGGAAAATCCATTTGTCTCTCATTCGATTTGATTACAAGGTCTTTCCTCGTGTCTTTTTTGAGTCAATGTTGCCAAATAATTGGTCGTGTCGTCCATATGTTCAAGAGCTGTCCATTTGAAAACTCTATTGAGTCGGCCATCTGCAGTTATCCTTTCACTTTGTGTCGGCCTTCCCTGTGTCCAAAGTTCAATTGCCACATACTCTGTTTCACTTTCAAACTCTGTTACTCATTTCGTGTCACTGATGGGGGATACATCAAGGCCCTCCTGTGACAAGTCTTGTTCCATCAACATCAGCACATTATCCGGGATTGAGACTTAGAAATTATTCAGCACCTTGGATCTTGCATGCCTCAATGGCAAGTTTCTCGTTTTCGACAGTAGGTTTACATCATTGGCCTCTGATCGAAAGATTCTATCGGTTGTTCGACATCAGCTCATTTATTCACAATCGATAGATTGTACTGTCGTACCTTGGGAGTCATTGACATCAATGGTGATTTCCCTCGCACTTGTTAACGGTATACATCAATGACCGGTAATCAAGTGGTTTCTACCATGTTCGACTTCGACACATGTAATCACATGGTTAGATTCGTACTTTGGGTAATGAGATTGAAGACCCTGGATATTATCTTTACAATCCAGGTTGCGATGGCGTATGTATTATTTTGCGACACATAGATCCACTATGTATGTTTCGTGGCTATGTCGTATTGATTGAACATTTATCACACAGATCCACAGTGTATTCTAGTGGCTGTGCTATATTATGACTACATGGATCCACAGTGTATGATTGGTGGCCATGACCTTTGCTTATGATGTCATCAGTCTATGATCTGAGTATGGGAATCCCTACCTCAGAATTGATATATATGATACTTCGCTGATGCTTGGATGTTTGCAGGTCTCCGATTAGATGTGCTTTTGGTTCTTGACACACACATGCAGCTTACAAAGTCTATCGACTGTCACTGGTTCCACTCTCAGACTTTGGGGGGCGTTCTGTTATCCACATTTTTGGTTATCGAGATGATATTATGTTCATGTCATGATAATAGAAGATCAAACTCTTCATTAAGAACATTTTCCTGAAGAAGGTTACACTTGTCATTTTCTCAAAATCATATTTTGAAAATAGTTCGCAGGCTGCTTATATCTATCCTGTGGAAATCCTTAATTCCCGCACGCTGCATTCAGCTTGACTGCGGACTTCCCGCACTATGTTAATGGTTAGAGTGCGGAAATATTTGTACAAGAGAAAAATAGATAAGTTCTCGATCCTTCTAGAAGGAATCTTCTAGAAGGATGAGTTGGAGTTCGAATGGTTGGCAAAATACTGACTTTCCAGATATCTTGGGATCATTCTCTATCCAAGTAACCAAATTATCTTCTCTTATATATTGAGGAGATTGCTTGTCGAAAAGGTTAAGTGAAGTTAGAAGTTGACAAGCTAACAAGAGATTGATCAGAGAACTCGTGCAAGACTGTATGGAGGATTGAAGCTACATCAGCAAAGGACTACAAGCAAGGTCATCATTTGTAGGTGAACTTCTTCATGCATGAGCAAGTGTGTGTGTCAGAGCTGGCAGCCATCGAAAGGAGATCTACGACATCAAGTCTTAGGTTGTATATTTCTCTTTCAGTTAATTTAATACATGAATGTGTCCTTTTCCCATAATGATGATATCATCTTATTACATGATTCCTTGATCACATGTATAGTCTAGGTTTTGAATATATTAATGCCTTTGCTGTGATTGGTTTGTGTTGTTGTGATTGAACGACACAAGAGCATCGGAGCAGAGCGAGGAACAACAGAGATAAAGGAGAGTGTTATTAAGGTATTTACACTCTCCATTTCTCATAGTTCATTCGAAAACTAGATCTAGGGAAAAGTAGCATTCTGTCACGGTTTGTTCCAGATCCAGGTGGATCTGGGGAGATTGGTCTGTGTCCGCACTCATGAATTCATCCTTAAACAATGTGAAAAACCATTGTCCTCATAGAGCACTTGGCATGAGTACACTTGAAGAAGCTTTCACTGGTAAGAAACCTGATGTTTCTCATTTTAATATTTTTGGCTCATCTGTTTATGTGCATGTGACCAAGGATACCAGGTGTAATATCCCTTGGCCAAACTGAATTGTAAATGTAATGCAAATGTACTTAAGCTGGTGAGATGTTTTGACATCATTTGGTAATGCACCTTTCATGGCATAGTGCACACAAGTACTGTACAGTAAAATGATGTAGTGAGCACATTCCAGGATACCGCACGTAGTAACTTAAGTGCGCACGATGTTGAGGCCAGCAAGCCTTTGTGTATATGATATTTTTTATAGGTTGGTGAGCCTGTTATTATAAGATGGGATGCTTATGTTTTGGAATTAAGCTAGAGCACCTAGATGTTAAAGGCTAGTGCGCCTATTTTGTACATATCTCATGATTAATATAAAATGCATCGTTGCACGCAGACTGAACAGGATAAAAGGGATGGGGGACTAAACTCCACTAGTTAGGGAAAGGGAGGGCCAAACGTTAAAGGAAAGGGCTAAGCTAGAGAGCTTAAGCCAAAAAGGAATATTACATTAATATTTCTTTAAACATAAAATATGGATAATTATTTTATCCTAAGTTCTAAAGTTGGGGACAAGTGGACCAAAGTAGCTTCCAACGTGACAAGTTTCAAGTTGGGGACATGCATACATATTGTTGGAACTTAGTTCATTTCTAATCATCTTCTCCATCATTCCTGCCATCATTCAGTCATCTAGTCAATCATCCATGAGCATTCACACACCCATTGAGTTATCCTTCATATCTTCATGACTGTACATGAACCTGTATCCATATCCATTATTTGTTGTGTAGATGGTTAGCTTGGGAGTGGGATAGAAGAAGCGGGTTGTCAGGCCTGTGGGATATTGAAGAGGTGGGTTGTCAAGCCCGTGAGCAATTCTTTGAGTGAGAGAATTGTTGGGAATTGATTTTCGGAAGGTGCTGAGCTGTAGCTACAGTGCTCTGAGACTTCCTATTTGGCCTGTTGCTGAAGCCCAGAAAGGAAGTGGGGCAGCTGAAGGACTATTCAGTAGAGAAGGGGCACAATTCCTGGGTAGGATAGGCATGTGGGGAATGAGGGACTGTAGGCTATTATTTCAAGTTGCACCTAAGACAGAGTCTTTCCTGTTCTCTATGAGCCTTTAGCCTGGTTAGGAATCCCTTTACCCAGGTGGAGTTTATTCCTAGCTCGGGGGTGACTCACTGTTGAGAGTGATGAACAGTGTCGTCTAAGGCTGGGAGGTTCATGGATGGTCTGCACACAGTTAGTGACATTCATACCAAGATAAGTACCAATTGTGTGATAAATTTACATGCTGCATTGTTATTTACGTACTTATTTCATGGGTTTATCATATGTGTGATTATAACTGTCTGTATGTTTATGGGTATTTCCTGTATATGCTGCATGACTGTGTTTACTATTATTTCAGCATGAAATCATGTATTTACAGAATGTAATTGTCTGTTTAGTTTTATATGTAAAGCTTCCACAAGAGTGTTGTGTTTGTATGTTTTAATTGCATACAGTTTCAAGAGAAAAATCTATGTAGCATAGCTCAGTTGAATACTGGGTATGTTATAGTATGTTCCGTAGTGAGAGAAAGAAAGTGTTCCCTCATGTAGCATGGCTCGACCATGGGTGGTCAGGGACGTTACAATATGGTATCAGAGCTTCAGTTCCAACACTGAGCCTGGATGGGTCAAAAAGGCTCAGTTGAAGTGAATATTCACAAAAAATTAATTTTGAAATGGCCAAATTTCAAGTCATAGAGTGTCCATGGTAAATTTTGACACTGCACGGAAAATATTGGCATGCAGGCGCGCGTGGTAAATTTTGGCACCGTGCAGAAATGTTGGCATGCAGGTGCACGTGGTAAATTATGGCACCACGTGGAATGTTGGCGTGCAGGTTCACACGGTAAATTGTGGCACCGTGCGGAAGAATATTGTGTGCGGATGCACATGCTAAATTTAGCATTGCACAGTGTGCACACACATAGTAATGGTGCATGTGGTGTGTGCAGTATTGCAAAACACATAGGAGTTTGGTTGGTGCATGTACAGTATGAGTATAAGTTGTCTCACGACAGTTTAGTCAATGGTGTGCGCAGATTGTTATGCGTAGTGGGGGCATATTGAACTTTGGCATGGTGCAATGCATAGAGGGAAATGCATGTGGAATATCAGTGCATGATACAAAAACTGTGCGCAACAGGTATCAATGCAAGAACCAAAACTATGTGCAATGGATATTGACACGCAGTGAAAAGGTAGTGCACACAATTTATTGGTGTGATGGAGAAGAAATGTATAATGGATATAGGGCATTTTTTAGGGCTCTCTCATGTCACTAGGTATATCTATAGAAAACTTTGGCTATATTTGGTTTGTTTTGGGGTTTATTTTTGAATGACTGGAGGAATGAAGATGACATTTGGGCTATGGAGTCTAGAATGACCAATACATTGTCGGAGCATCTCATAGATGATTTTGAGTTTTATATTCCTCCAATTCAGACAGACAAAGGTGAAATTTAATATTACAAGAAACACATACTATGAAATAAAACAAGACTCATATCACCACCAGTTAGAATCTTGTCATAAGCAGACCAAAATCCGCTTTTGCATTTATATATTCATTTTAATCCCAAAATTACAAAAAGGGAATGATTTAAAATAACAATTATCCTATTTTAAAAGGACTGTTTAAGAACAGGTCTATCATCTTTGGGGCCCTTACCTCTGCTACCATCTGTAAAAAAATTGCTGAAATGTACTTAATTTTATACGAGGACTCATTTTAGCTTAGCGATATCCTCCTTTAAAGTATCTAACCAGACCAGTTGATCCTCTCCAACACTTTCATCCGTTGCAGCTATGGTTTCTTTCTTCCGTCTCTTGCTCCATTTCTTCTTAACAACTTGCCTGTTGATGACTAGATCCTTCATAATGGGATTTAGCCTGACTTCCAATTTCGAGTCTGTGGTAGGTTTTGTGTGAAATTTAGTCGCTATATATGCACAATTTCCCTTTTCTTCTTACTCGTAGGAAAATCTACCATGTTTCCTGAATAACCAGTCTCACTGGATATAGATTTGTCCATATACCTCAATTTTGTGGACACTGAAATGATTTTACAGAGATCAGAAGGTCGAGCAAATTTGGAGATTACTCCATTTATGGATATGATGATGCCTTCATACTTGTGAATTAGTAGTTATAGAGTCCCAATCATGAATCACAGATAGAATTATGTACAAATACGCTGGTTTTCCATGCTCATCTAATCCATTTCAAATGATTATCTTTTGAAGTTTGTTATATAGTGGCGTTCACCGGTTGTGAAGTATCGAACAAGTGAAATAGGGTGATCTGACCAACTGTCGCCTATTCCACGAGTGGTGGTTTTGACATAATGAAACATGTGAGATCGGGACTTTGGCAAAAGTGGTTTCGACAACTCGCCTTTTGCCCCGATGTATCTAAAAATTGTCATGGTGATAACACCAGGAAATATTGTCATGTATATATTGAACCTATTAAGCCCTTATATTGGTTCATTACCCCTTAATTAGGGCATATTATATTAGTAATCTTATTTTATTTATGTCGGCTTTAGGCCACTAGTTGTAATTATACCTCCTAGTCTCCTATATATACCAAGGAGACATTTTCATTTTGAATCATCTTGTACTTGAACATTTAAGTGGGGTAAAAGGAGGTTGCCCCCTCGAAGAGGATTATTATCTTAAATTATCTCTTTTTCAAGGCTTTGAGTACTTTTCCTGAGGTTCTTCTATGCTATATTGATGTTTGGTTCTTAACATATGGTATCAGAGCTCAAGGTCTTGGGGTTTCGCTACTACATCTGAGACACCGTGGGATTTTCACTATAAATTTTTTTCTACAATGTTTCAAAAGGAATGGTTTGGAGGATATTTAGTAGACAGATCAAGGTACGTTGGGTTAAAAATCCATCTCCTGAGGCCTTATACTTTTAGAGATACAACCTGTACAAAATAGAGTTCTAGAATCATCCTGAAATGAGTCATTGCGGACTTTTTTCTATAAAAATTTTTATGTAACGTTTCAGACCCTAAAATCTAGAGGAAATTTATATAAATTATTAAGGTATCTGTGGTAAAAAGTTCAGCTTCTGGGTCATCTTAAATTTATAGATACACCTTGTGTAAGATAGGGTATGTGACTATTCCTATTGACTAGTCTCAAGAAGGTGTTCTAGGTAAAACAATCATAACTTCTTGCTAGAGTATCCAAATTGAGTGGGACTGGTTTCATTGGAGCTTGGACATAATGTAGTATTTTGGGTGTGAGTTTTAGAATTTGATATCAATTATTTTGTATGGGGCATGCTATACAAGTGAGATCTCCTGGAAAGGCCAAAAATCGGAAAGTTGTGAGGAAGTTACCATAAATTCCACTTGGCACATCCAATTTTGATCAGACATGTGGCATTGCAAAGAAGAAATATCAGAGAACTACCTAAAAGAAAGTTTCATACCCAGAAGGGCCTAAATTTGGGAGATATAACAGAATAAATACTGTCTACCAGAACCACCTCAAAATCAAGATTCAAAAGTGATATTTGGCCAACATGCCACCAAAAAAGGGACCTTCTACACCAAATAAGCCTCCAGGAAATCCTAATTGGACTCTTGATGAAGGTGAAGAAATGTGTAGGGACATAAATGAACTACAAAAGAAGATGGATTCAATGGAAGCTAAGCTAGATACTAAGATGGATTTAATGGAAGCTAAGTTGGATACTAAGATGGATTCAATGGAAGCTAAGTTGGATGGCTTAAAAGGGGAGATCATGGAAGTATTGAGAAATTTTGTAACAGAGAAGACACCCAAAAGTGAAAATGCATCCGATGAAATTCATGATGAGGACACAAGGAAGGTGAATCAAGAATGGAGAAACTCCAACTTTGGTTTGAAGACCAACCACGTTCCTAAGATAGATATGAGGAAGTTTGATGGCAAGGAACAAATCACATGGATACTTCAGATGGAGCAATTCTTTGATCTCCATAATGTTCCACATACACAAAAGGTGTGAATTGCTTCTTTATATTTAGAACCTAATCAGTTTGTTTGGTATTGATGGCTTTGTTCTCACAAATCACTCGTCACTTGGACAATTTTCATGGAAGAAATGATAGCACACTATGAGGATACAAGGAGAAATACCTTCTTTAGCCAATTGATAAATCTCAAGCAAAAGGGTTCAGCTACTGAGCACATTGAGAACTTCCAAAGATTGAATATAAAGGTTATGGATATTCCAAATGAGCACTTGATTGATGTATTCATAGGAGCTTTAAAGAATAACATTCAACATGAGGTTCGCCTTTGGGAACCCAAATCATTGGAGAATGCATTTAAGGTGGCAAGAAATGTTGAAAGTAAAAATATGGCTATGGCTACTAGAAGGACCTATCCTAACATCTTTAGAGAGAACAATGCTCCT
>ML792465.1:647804-667141 GCA_009831015.1 Picea engelmannii | reverse complement strand
ATTTCCTGCATCTATGTCTGTTCATAATGTATTCCATGTGTCATTGCTAAAGAAATATATACCCGATGCTAATCATGTTATTGATTGGAATGTGATTCAAGTGGAACAAGAAGGTGCTTTTCAAGTGCATCTGGTGTGCATTATGGACCGAAAAATCAAGTAGCTCTGGAATCGAGCCGTAGGGCTTGTAAAGGTCCAATGGACCTAGTACAGTCCCGAGGAAGCTACTTGGGAGCATGAGGATGCAATGCAGGAATAATACCCACATCTTTTTGAGGATTTTTGAAAATTTTGTTGTATATGGGTATATGATTCACTGAGGACAATGCATAAATAAGGGGAGGGGATTGTAATATCCCTCGGCCGAACCCAATTGTAAATGTAATGCAAATGTACTTAAGCTCGTGAGCTGTTTTGACATCATTTGGTAATGCACCTTTCATGGCATAGTGCACGCATGTACTGCGCAGTAAAATGATGTAGTGAGCACATTCCAAGATACTGCGCGTAGTAACTTAAGTGTGTGTGATGTTGAGGCCAGCAAGCCTTTGTGTATATGATATGTTTTATAGGGTGGTGAGCCAGTTATTATAAGCTGGGATGCCTATGTTTTGGAATTAGGCTAGAGCACCTAGATGTTAAAGGCTAGCACGCCTATTTTGTACATATCTCATGATTAATATAAAATGCATCATTGCGCGCAGACCGACCACGATAAAAGAGATGGGGGACTAAACTCCACTAGTTAGAGAAAGGAAGGGACAAAAGTTAAAGGAAAGGGATAAGCTAGAGAGCTTAAGACAAAAAGGAAGATTACATTAATATTTCTTTAAACATAAAGTATGGATAATTATTTTATCCTAAGTTCTAAAGTTGGGGACAAGTGGACCAAAGTAGCTTCCAATGTGACAAGTGTCAAGATGGGGACATGCATACATATCGTTGGAACTTAGTTCATTTCTGATCATCTTCTCCATCATTCAGTCATCGAGTCATTCATCCATGAGCATTCACACACCCATTGAGCTATCCTTCGTATCTTCATGACTATACCTGGAACTTTATCCATAGCCATTATCTGTTGTGTAGTTGGTTAGCTTGGGAGCGAGATAAAAGAAGCGGGTTGTCAGGCCCGTGAGAAAGTCTCTGAGTGAGATAATTGCTGGGAATTGATTTCCAGAAGGTGCTAAACTACAACTACAGTTCTCTGAGATTTCCTGTCCAGCCTGTTACTGAAGCCCCAAAAGGATGTTGGGCAGCTGAAGGACTGTTGAGAAGAGAAGGGGCACACTTCTTGGGTGGGACTTGCATGTGGGGAATGAGGGACTGTAGTCTATTAGTTTGAGTTTCACCTGAGACAGAGTCTTTCCTGTTGTCTATGAGCCTTTATCCTGGTTAGGAATCCCTTTACCTGGGTGGATTTTAGTCCCAACTCGAGGGTGACTCACTGTTGAGAGTGATGAACAGTGTGGTCTAAGGCTGGGAGGTTCGTGGATGGTCTGCACACAGTTGGTGACATTCATACCAAGATAAGTACCAATTGTGTGATAAATTTACATGTTGCATTGTTATTTACGTACTTATTTGATGGGTTTATCATATGTGTGATTATAACTTTCTGTATGTTTATGGATATTTCCTGTATATGTTGCATGACTGTGTTTACTATTATTTCAGTATGAAATCATGTATTTACATAATGTAATTGTCTGTTTACGTTTTATATGTAAATATTCCGCAAGATTGTTGTGTGTGTATGTTTTAATTACATACAATTTCAAGAGAAAAACTTATGTATCATAGCTCAGTTGAATACTAGGTATGTTATAGTATGCTCCGCAGTGAGAGAACAAAAGTGTTCCCTTGTGTAGCATGGCCCCGCCATGGGTGGCCAGGGACGTTACACCAAGAAGAAGCTGGAACCAACTGTTGAAGTTGGGATTTTTGTGGGGTACACACAAACACCCCATAATTATCGTGTGTATTTTCCTAACAGTAAGATGAATGTTATGCGACGGGATATAAAATTTAATGAGGGGAAAGCCATGCGGTTATCGCTTGAGAGGGAGCTAGATTTACATTCAGAAGAGGAACTGTTGGTTCCCAAAGATGAGTCTCAAGATGTGGATCAGCCACATGAGGAGGTTCATGGAGTGGAGGAAGCCACTCAAGTAGATCCACCCATCACAAATGGAAGAAAGCACACCACAGAAGCTGACAGATTGAGACTAGATGTTGCACAAAATGTAGGAGCCCCTACTTCACAATGCATACAGAGACAATCTCCTTATCGATTTACTGGATACATGGATCTCATGAGAAAATGTATTGTGACTGAACCATCTTCCTTTCAGGAAGTAGTGTAGGAGCCCACTTGGGTTGATGCTATGGTGGAGGAGTATGACTCCATTGTCAAAAACAGTGCATGGGAATTTTCCCAAGACCGGTCGACAAATCAGTGGTAGGTTCGAGATGGATCTACAAGGTAAAACAAGCTGCTGATGGGAGTGTGGAGAAATAAAAGGATAGGTTTGTGGCCCAGGGATTCTCACAGATTGAGGGGATAGATTATGATGAGACCTTTGCACCTATCACAAGGTACTCTTCCATAAGAACAATCCCTGCACTCTTAGAACAGATGGGCTGGTGCATTCATCAGATGGATGTAAAAGATGTGTTTCTCTATGGGATCATTGAGGAAGAAGTGTACATTGAGAAGCCATAAGGTTTTGAGACATTTGACAGGGAGTCTCATGTGTGCAAACTCAATAGAGCACTATATGGGCTGAAGCAAGCACCCCATGCTTGGTACTCTCGGATAGAATTCTATTTCAATAGACTGGGCTTCACCAAAAGTGAAGCAGATGCAAACATATACCAAATTGTGGTGGAGGGTAATATTTTAATCATTGTTCTTTATGTTGATGATTTAATACTGACTTGTGATGAGCAACTGATACACTCATGCAATGAGGACCTTGAAAAGGAGTTTGATATGAAGGATTTGGGCCTCCTTCATTATTTCCTTGGATTGGAAATATGGTAGCGAGATGGTGAAAGTTTTGTGTCTTAAGGAAAGTATGCAAGGGAGATATTGGGTAAGTTTCACATGGAGGGTTGCAAACCCATGGATACTCCTCTTCCAGGAAACTGGAGGAAAGAGGATGCTACTTCTGGAGAGGTAGTGGATGCCACTGTCTATTGACATTTAGTGGGTTCACTAATGTATCTAGTGAACACGAGACCAGACATTTTCTATGTGGTTAACCAACTGATTCAAGTGATGGTTAAGCCTACCAAGATATTTTGGAAGGCGGGTAAGCATGTATTGAGATACTTGAGGGGAACATATCAGTATGGCTTATGGTACAGACAGACGGATGAGGTGAAGTTGCATGGCTTCACGGATGCAGATTGGGTGGGTATCCCAATGGACAGAAAGAGCACATCAGGGGGGGTCTTTAATATCGGATCTACAACTGTTTCTTGGTACAACAGGAATCAGAGATCCATGGCACTCAGTTCAGTAGAAGAGGAATACATGGTAGTGATTCAAGCTGCATGTGAGGCTATTTGGATGAGAAAGCTCTTGGCTGGTTTGTTTGGTTCTTATTTAGATCTGATAGTGATTCATTGTGATAATCAGAGTTTCATTAAACTCTCGATTAATCCTGTGTTTCATGATAGATCTAAGGATATAGATATCCGGTATCATCATCTCAGAGATTGTGTGCAGCGGAAGATCATGTTGCTTCAGTACATTCCTACAAAAGATCAGGATGCAGACATTCTAACGAAGGTGCTCACCAGGAGAAAATTCAAATACCATAGAGACAATATTGGGGTGAAGGATAATCCCTTTCTTGTTGAGAGGGAGTGTTGAAAAGTCAACAAGAAATGTGTGTCTAATTTATTTTTCCCTTAAATAAATTGGACAATAAATATTAATCTATTATCTCATAATTACTTGAAAATAATTAACTGAAATGGAAAATCATTTAGCTATAGAAAATTCAAGTTCAAAAGTTGAATGGTGGGACATCAAAGTCAAATTAGTTGTAAATGAGTGATTCGAAGTTGTAACAGAGTTGGATGTGTAGTTATGTGAGTTGTGAAGTAGTTTAACTCAGTTAAGTGAGTTAAGCTAAGTTGTACTAGTTGTAACTAAACTTACACTAGTGAGAGATCAGTGAATTAATTATTAGCTAATTCACAATCAATGATCTCACATGCAACTGAAGATTTACCACTATTAACTACATGCATGTTAGATCCAGTGGAGACCTAGTTGAGATAACAGGTGAAAGGGACAGTTTGGCTATCAGCTGTGATTTGAGTGAAGTGAACTCATGCAATCACACACACAGTAGATGTTCCCATGAGGAATGTGTAGCCTAGGAAACATGAATTAGAATTCATTTGCAGGTTTTCCATTAGCAGGGATTGCGTAGAGGAGGCATGTTGTCTGGGAGCAGTAAATTGACACATGAATTTGTCAATTTTTGCATGACAGTGTGAGACGATTGTATATTGTACTGAGAGCTCTTGGATTAGAGTTTTGTATGATATTGTTTCATGATCCATGATATAAACATAATATATGATAGTGGTTTTTTTAGCTTTATGCTTTCCCGGTAAAAACATCTATGTTATGTGTGACTGATCTTTCTTCTTGATATTGCAATTGGTGATCGTGTTTTAAATTCCGCAAGAATATTTGTAGAAGAAATTTTATATTTAACAGTGGCATATAATTGTTAGATCTGGAGAATTCAGGCAACACATAATTTGTATTGAAATTTCTACAAGAAAAATCAGAAGCACTCAACAAATTCAAAGCCTTTAAAACCCTTGTTGAAAATGAAAAGGAGACAAAAATCAAATGTCTTAGATCAGACAATGGTGGTGAATTCACCTCAAAAGAGTTTGATCTTTTCTTTGAAATGAATGGAATAAAAAGACAATTCTCTGCTGCCAGAACACCTCGGCAAAATGGGATTGTTGAGAGAAAGAATAGAACAGTTCAGGAGGCTGCAAGGACTATGCTCAATGAAGAAAAAATGTCAGATGGATATTGGAGTGAAGTTGTAAGCACAACAGTATACACATTGAACAGAGGTCAGCTCAAGGTTATTAGTGATAAGACCCCTTATGAAATATGGTTTGGAATATCTCCATCAGTAAAATACTTCAAGGTCTTTGGAAGTAAATGCTACATCAAAAGACTAGATGAGAGTCTTGGAAAATTTGATGCCAGATCTGATGAAGGTATTTTTCTTGGATATGCTTCAAACAAGAAAGCATAAATATGCTACAATATTAGATCACATAATATTGTTGAGAGTGCATATTTCAAGGTGGATGATCTAAAAATGATAAGAATCAAAAATAAAGAGACCATACCTAAAAATGAAGATGAAGATGATGATGAGACATTCGGCACACAACTAGAAGAAGTAGAAGAGAATGAAAAATAATGGGAAGAAGATGATATGGATACAAGTGAAAGTGAAGAAGATAGTCAATGTTGAGTCTCGGTTTTGACATATATAATTCCCTATATTACCTTGTATATTATCCTTTTTTTCTATGTTATAATCATATACTTAACTATTTGTTTAACTTTCTTGAATTAATTTGATTAGAATATTTTTATCTTGTATAATCCTAACGATTTGATTCATGAGAAGCCGATTCCAATACCAAGTCATGCGCTATTTTTGTACCAATTCATGCACCTAATCCAATACTCATGGCGTGACTGTGTGTATTCTGGTACTAAACAACCACCTACAGGATTTTGATATCAACATTCCGGTACTTGATTTTCACCTCAATTTTTGGGCTGATGATGATGGATCTCAAAATTTGGAGACATAGGTTTTTTCCATAGATGTGTTTTCATTTGGACACGTGATCCAGAATCGTCGTATCACACATGTGTAGACCTCCAGCTTAGGGGGAACGATCCATCCTCAATCTTTTCCAATTTTCCAAAATTTCTAAGATCAGGCCCAATGTTTGCACCCAATTCGTCACTTGATGAGAAAATAAAAGGTGCTTACATGCCCAGTTGGGCTCTGCTAGGCATGACTGCTGTAGAGTAAAAGGTTAGAAAGAGAAACTACAAGGTTATAAACAAGAATTAAACTAAAACAAATTAAAACTATGAGCATATGGAAAAATGAAAAATAAATACAAATGGACCAACATCACCAATGTATAAGTTGATCTATTGATGAAATCCAAAGGCACAATAAAGAAAGGGGACTTGGGTCCCTTCTTTCTCCAATGGAAGGCTCTTGAGGCCCTCACAAGCTTGCTCTCCTTACAATGAAAAGGTGAAAATGTGAGTGAAAGAACTCCTAGCTTATCCACTCAAGAGAGAGGTGGAAAGCCCTATGAAATGGTGTTGATTGTGTTTATTGCCAAAGAATGAGTCCTTAGCAATATTAGCCGCATAACAATACATAGAATTCCTTGAGAAAGTGATGGTTATTCATGGATTTTTATAGCCTAGCATTGGGTGATAATGTAACCTCTTTGGAGTGTGAAAAGGGGATCTTTAGGGCTCAATTAAGTCTTTGACCAGCCCACCATGCGGATTGAGCTCGGATTTGGTGTCAAATCGACTTGGGAGCTGATCCATTAGTGGTTGGGAGGCTGACCAATTTCAATAAATGCACCGTTTAGCAGGTGCGTGGATTTTTTGCCCAACAGCTGTGCATCGTGCGCGCATGCGCGCATTATACGTTGTTGTTATGCGCATATGCGCGCACACCCAGATTCTGTAAAGCGCCCTTCAATTTTTGGTCACTTGGTATAGTTTTTGACCCTTTTGCAATGCTATGGAATTAATCCTGTGCCATGAATGACTTCAGTCCTGTTTTGACGATGTGGAGTTCTTGTCGCCATGTGCAGACAAAATTTCAGTGATAACAGATGCCCCCTGATGGATGAGGTTAGGAGCATACGTATAGCCAAAATCCATCAATGTTTATTTTACTGAGAATGGTGTTTGTAAGGGAGAGCAAGAGTGGGACTGTGTAGAGCAATCCGTTGGAGAAGAAAGGAACCTGTAGAACCTGACCTTCCACAAGGTGCATAACAATATACAACTGTGTACAAACAAGGCGGGCATGCCCCATGCTCGGATGATGTAACTCTAAAAAAAGATGACGGAAACGTTGGTGTAGACAACTGCAGCGCCCTCGGGGGCGGAATGATAAAGGCAGAAGACAATTTTGTAAAGGAACATACTCGGAACCAGAAATAAAGGTCGCGGAAATAAACAGCGACGGTGATGTGGGCATTGATGGCCCTACCAAGTTCAGAGGTCTTCGACAACTGATAAGAAAAAACTGCAATAGTCGCAAAGTAAGACCCACTGCAACATGAGAAAGTTTTGGCATCGAATGTTATGGGGGTCAACGACATCAGGGAGCAATGGTGTTTCCCCCTGTGCCGTCCGAGATTTCTCATTAAATGGAAAATGAGAATCAAGATACTGTCGCCTTTCTGGAAAATTGTTCTGATGTCGACAAAAGGGGGACGCGACTCCCAGAAGCAAAGGGCTTCACGGAATATACTGTGGTGAGGAAGTGGCAGAGGTACATGGACAAAGTCAAGAAGTGGGAAGACTCAAGACTGCCCTTGGCTGGAGAATG
The DNA here is from genome assembly GCA_009831015.1 of Picea engelmannii. Lineage (NCBI taxonomy): Eukaryota > Viridiplantae > Streptophyta > Pinopsida > Pinales > Pinaceae > Picea > Picea engelmannii. The sequence continues at coordinate 659,474 of ML792465.1, read as the reverse complement.
TATGAGACAAACAGTGGCCGCAACCGTGTGACAAGGTTGAGTGTCAGGGGGACACCAAGACCAAGGATAAGTTGTGCCAGAGGCGGGACAAGGTGAACAAATTCAGAGGGTATAGGTAAGTGATTTGGGTAGTACTCTGAAGATATAGATGAGGCCGGTGAGGGTAAATGAGAAGTAATGCTCCAACCAAGGGTGACATGGGTTGCGTGTGGCCAAAAGGAAAGCAGGTTGCCAACGGTGACAACAAAAGTAAATAACGGAAAATAAAGGCGTTTGTACAATAAATAATGAATAAATGTGGGAAATATGTAAAAATACAGAAATGGGTGCCCCAGTGTGAAATGAGTGCCCTAGGGAGGGCAGAAATTTCTTGGAAAACTGATGAAAGGTGGGGGCCCCATTGGCGAGTTTTTGTATGAGGTAGGTGAAACAAAGATAGGTTCGCATATGGGAAAACTGATGGTGGATGAAATGGTGGGTTCATGGTCCTGCGGAGGTGCAGGTAAAAAAGAACATAATCATAAAGCGATGATCTGGGAGTCCATATGGGAAGTTTAGCAAAAATAAGGAGAGAAGAAGTATGTGGTTGAGGCGCAACATGATGAAAGACTACCGGGACTCCCATCCCTAAAGGGTAATGAAGAACAACATGAGTGTCAAAAGTGCAAAAAGGTGCTATGAATGAGACAACTCATGTGGGTAAGAAAGCTACTGGGTACCAGTACCGTAGATGCAAAATAGAGGTGTGAGTACTGCAGAGCCGGAAATGGGTGTCCTAAAGGCCAATATCAGGGGGTGTGACTGGAAAGGTAAATGCAATACAGGGAGAGAGACTACATGCCAGTGCTGAGTATATACCTGAAGGAATGATGTGGAGAGATGAGGATCAAGTACCTGCACATAGAACAACCAAATACCCAAAGTGAACAATATCTGAAGAGAACCAAAGATATGAGCATGTATTAGATAAATGTGACAATGCGCGTGCGTACCTGACCATGGTATGAAAAAAGGGTGCCCCGGGGGCTCAGGATGAAAAGTGGCCCAGGGACAGCTGTGATGTAGGTGGTGGGATGCTGATCCCGTGGCTGAAGACGGCTCGAAAAACGGACGCCGTGGGCTCCCAGAATGGTGAGTGAAAGTTTGGAAAAAGGCCTATATATAGCTGTAGGGCCCACATTGCCACCTCATTTGTACCTGCTGCTATAGTGACTAGATGAGAAAATTCAGAGGAGATTGAGTGATTCCGGGAGCACAAGGTATCCGATCGACAGTGTGCGAGTTTCAGGTTAGTGGTCTGATCATCCTGCATAGAAATAGGTTTCCAATTTTTGGGCAGTGTAGGTATGGGGGGGGCGTATAGGGGTTTAAAGGGGTTTTTTGGTATGATGTGGGCCCACATGCACGGGCGATTCTATGGAAGGCACGCATACGTGTGCGCCTATCCACTGAATAAGTGTGCAGTGGTGCGCATTTGGTGGAATTTAAGGCGTGCCCCAGGGCCACGCCTGTGAGATGGGCAGGCGCGCACTAGGGCGCGCCTGTGGGGTGTACAGGTGCGCACGAGAGCGCTCCTATATGGCGAACAGGCGCGCTCTGGTGCGTGCATGTTTGCCTCACAGGCATGCACCAGAGTGCACGTGTGCGCGCCTGTGGGTGGGAAAACCGCGCCTAGGAGGCAAGGTTGAAGGGTGAAAAAGGGAGTCTTTTTTTTTTTTTTGATGCATTTGGTGTTTGCATACATTGATATAGGACTCTGTGTTGTGTGCAGGTGGCTAGCAGTGACCATGGATGTGCGATGGTGTGAGCGAGACTGGTCGCAGCTGCGAGATGCTGTGGCCAATGCACGGCCTACAGTTCGAGCGTCTTTAGCAACCAGTGGGTTGCTAAATTTTTTTGAGTGCCCTTTGATACGGGCACAGGAGTACTTACTCCAGTTCCTGCTCGAGATGTGGAGCCCAGATCTACACTGCTTCCTCGTGTGAGGAGAGCAGATCCCCTTCACTGCAGTAGAGGACATATATTTCTTGACTGGGCTCCCCTTCCGGGGAACACCGCTACCGATAGAACCGGTGCTGCCGAGGGATACTCGCTTGGTTGATGTCGTCGGATGATATTGCTCAGGTGAGAACTACATGTCTGGGACTGTAGTGAGTATCAGTGGTTTGGATTCCCTGTTGCATCGTTGCATAACAACGATGATTGTTTGAGTGTATGGGTCACGAGCGACCCACCAGATCAGTGGTGGCGAGCTGCTGGTGATGGAGAGGGTAGTGGTGGGCCATGAGCGGCTCGCCTGGGGTTTGATACTGCATGCGTGGATGATCGTGCAGCTGGACCATTATCGGTCCACAGGCACTGGGGAGTTTGCGTTCGGCTCTATCCTAGTAGCCTGGTTTCTGGAGAGGGTGTCGATGCTGCGCCCGTGGGTTCTTCTAGAGGCGCCTGGGGTGTGAGAGCCTCGACTGAGGCGGTGGTCTCATATTTTGGTTCGCCACGGTGGTGGCGAAGGCGGACATTACTTTACTGTGCAGGCGACGCAGATATGGCGGCAGATGCTGCAGGTCATACTGCAGTACCCTTATGCTGGGGTGGACTTCCGGGGGGACCCGGACATGGTATTGCCTCTTGGGGAGGTTTTTGATCACCGAGGTATGTTGATTTGTGTATATGTTTTTTATTTATGTGATATTTTGATATATCAGTTCAGATATATGTGATAGGGATACTGATATGATCGGCTATTGCTTGTTTTGTGCATGTGCAAATTTGGCACCTCGCGGGCGTGAGGTGGAGTTGTATAGAGCGCCGGTTCAGCGAGAGCCAAAGAGACCACCACGCGGAGGGAGGCGACGATGGGATGAGGCTACGGGGGCACCTGCAGAGCCCAAGAGACCGGTGAGGAGGCGCCAATTTGATGACCCTGGTGTGGGGCCATCACATGCTCCTCCAACGGCGGCCAGAGGTGATTTTGATGATATACGTCGTCATCTGGAGACGGTGTTATAGGACGTGCCTGAGGGCATGTAGATCCGCATCTAGGATGAGGGGTTCCTGGAGCAGTGCACTGGATTACCGCCACCATGGCGGGGGATAGTGCGATGAGCAGTTGTGCTCGCTGCGATGACTAGCGGATGCCTGCTGCCTGGGTAGGGGGGTCCTGTGGATGTTCCACCGCCACCGCCTGGGGCTGGTGGGGGTGGGCCACCACCTCCTCCTGAGGGAGGAGCAGCTGGGGGTGCGATAGAGGCACCCTGATGTATGTATGTATATGATATACCTTTTGTGATAGGCTGGTGAGCCGATTTTTGTACCAAGATGGGGCACGGGCCTGAGGGCCGATGTATTTTTGTGGTATGTAAACATTTGGATGGCCTGAGGGGCCCACATATATATATATATATATGAGTATACATGTTTTTGAGATCCAAATGTGGTTTACATGTGTTTTTATGTTGATGATGATGATGTTGATTCTATCTATATGCTGTGACAGGATGTATGAGATGTTTATGTATGTGTAGCTTGATGTGATATATGCCAATCTAACACCATGTTAGCTATTTCATCTGTTGTTTGATTCAATTCTCTTGGAATATGTGTAAATGTAATGGAATCAAAATGTCAAGATAATAATCTAACCTGCAGGTATTTGCGAAAGAGGCACGGATCGCGTACACGGTACACATTGTTGAGCTGGAGAACGACTAGTTGAGAGTCGAGGAAAACGCTAAGGTGATGAACATGATGATGCTAGGCGTTGGTTAGGAGGCCAATGATAGTAGTGTATTCAGCTTGGTTGTTGGTTGTTGGCCCCAAACATATGCCGCTTGAATGTAGCATTTCATGTGAAGGGGTGTAGAGAGCCCAAGCAGCCGAAGCGAGATTTTGTGTCCAATGGCTGGCACCGTCGGTGTAACCAATGTGGTAAGCTGGTGGAGGAGGCATCTGTCAACAACACAAAGGATAGTTTAGATGAGGGAGAAAAAAGATTAAAAACGCTAGAAAAAGAAAAATGACCTAAAGTAGCATGACTACGTTTAAGCATAAAATTTCTTGAGGTATAACCCATTGACGGGTTCTTTGAGTGTGAGGCCTTCGGGGGAGGCCAGGATGTATGTGCCTTTGGTGAGGCAATGTTGGATGATGTAAGGACCATGCCAAAGTGATTCGAATTTGCCATGGCCAAAGGTATCATGGGCGATATCATAGGCCAAGACGAGGTCGCCTTCATGGAATGACCGAAGGTTGACATGGCGATCAAAGGTAGCCTTGGATCATTTTTTAGCTGCCTCGTTGTTCTATAATGAGGATCGATGGTCTTCATCCAGAGACTCCAAGTTCAGCAAGAGCTTCTCCATGGGAGTAGTGTCAGGTAAAAGCTCAATTGCGGTGCGAAGGGTGGGAATTTCGCACTCAATGGGAAGAGTTGCCTCGACCCCATGGACTAAATGAAAAGGCATGAAACCCGTAGCGGTCTTTACTACCGTTCGATAAGCCCATAGCATGGAAAATAACATATGATGCCAATTGGTTTTATGTTTATTCACTCTGCGCTATAACATGGTCTTGAGGACTTTGTTTACTGCCTCGACCTGTCCGTGTGACTGAGGATAGTATGGTGAGGCAAACTCGTGAGAGAAGCCTAACCGAGATGAGAGTTCGACGAAGATCTCATTCTCAAAATGTTTCCCATGATCGGAAACAAGTTGGAGTGGTACTCCGAACTAGGATATGACGTGGTTGAAGAAAAAACGCGCTGCAGTGTCAGCAGTGTTGTTGAAGTTGGGCATAGCTTCGGCCCATTTGGTGAAGTAATCGACAGTGACAACAATGTATTTGTGACCATTACTGGAGGGGGGATTACAAGTCATAAAGTCAATGCCCCATTTACAAAAGGGGCCTGCAGTGATGACCGGGTGAAGAAGAGTGGGGGGGGCGTGGGCTTTGTTGGCATAGAGCTGACATTGCTCACATCGTTTCACGGCATGAATGCAATCATGAAACAGGGTAGGCCAAAAGTAACCGACCCGAATAATATTTTGAGCTGTGGCGATGCCCAAAAGATGGCCCCCATAGGTGCCGCTGTGGCAGTCATTTAAGACTCTGTCGGCCTCGTCAATAGTTAGGCAGTGATGAAGAATGGTGTCGACACGCCGCCGATATAGGATGTTACCAATGAGGAGATAGCGGGGGGCCTGATGGCGAATGCGCTGACGATCATCTCGTGATAGGTGGATACCAAAATTTTGAGTTCGTAGGTAGACGAGAAGGTCGCCATACCAAGGATCATCAGAAGTGATGTAAAAGAGATGTTTGTCAGGAAAGTCAGTATTGACGGGGGTACTGGGTGTGTTAGAGGGAAGGGTCGTGACAAGTTCGGCGAGAACGAGGGCCTTCTTACTCTTTGGTGTCGAGAACTCGAGGTCGTACTCTTGAAGGATAATGATCCATCGAGCAAATTTGCCTTTAACTTGGCGACGGCTGAGCAAATATTGCATAGGGTTGGAATCTGTGACGACCTTGGTGGTATGAAGCAGAATGTAATGGCGCAGTTTCTGGACTGTGAGGACAATGGCAAGAGAGAGTTTCTCTTCGTGTTTGTACTTCAGGGGTGGTCCTGAGAGGTTCTTACTGACGTAGTAAATGACGTGTTCACGATTTTCATCTCCAAGCTGGACGAGGACGCCGGCTACTGATACAGTGGATGCTGATACGTAGAGAATGTAGTCGCGATTATAGTCAGGTGCACTGATTAAAGGTGCATTTGAAAGTGTTGTTTTAAGGTCATCAAACGATTGTTGGGCATAGTCGTCCCAGTGAAAAGGGATGTCGTGACGTAGTAAGCGAAGGAAACCATGTGCGCGGATGGTGTAATCAGGAACAAAGCATCCAAGGAAGTTAGCTTTCCCCTGTAGACTCTGCAGTTGCCGTAAATTCCGAGGAGGTGGAATTTCTGTGATGGATTTGACTTTAAGGGGGTCCACGGTAATACCGCTTTGGGAAACGATGAAACCGAGGAGGCGCCCTGCAGTGACATAGAACACACACTTGAGAGGATTCAAGTAGATGTTGTACTGACGACACCATTGAAAGATGACTCGTAAATCATCGAGGTGTTGGGTGCGTTTCTTGGATCGAGCGGTGAGGTCATCCAAGTAGGCGAGAATGATTGCAGCCAGATCATGAAAGATGTATGTCATGGCCCGCTGGAAAGTTGCGCCGGTGTTTTTGAGCCCGAAGGGCATGACACGATATGAAAACGTACCCTACGGGGTAATGAATGCGGTTTTGTATTGATCCGCTGGGTGGATTTGGATTTGGTTATAACCAGAGAATCCATCCATGAAGGAGAGAGCCTCATGGCTGACACAATCGTCAATAATTTGATCGATAAAGGGCGTTGGAAAATTGTCTTTGGGACATGCGTTGTTGAGATCGCAAAAGTCGGTGCAGACGCGAATAGAGCCCTGTTTTTTGTCGACGGGTACAGGGTTGGAAACCCATGAAGTGTAAGCAATGGGGTAGATGAATCCGGCCGTACATAATTTATCAATTTCATCTTTGATAGCCACGGCCTTGGATGGGTGTAGCGGTCGTTGTTTCTGGCGAACAGGTGTGATGTCAGGCCAGGTGTCGATGTGATGCTCGACAATAGAGGGATCTAGGCCAGGCATCTTTGTGTATGACCAGGCAAAGATATCCCGAAATTCTTGAAAGAGGGCTTTATATGCCGCAATTTCCTGAGGAGTGCAAGCTGCTCCAATGATGATTTCTTCAACAACACCATCTTTAATGGAAATGTCGATTTAGATGGTGGGGGAAATGTTAGCTAGATTACCTTCTTCAAAAGCGTCAGGTGCAGGAATGGGATTGTTGAACCAATCGATAGGCCCTGATGGGATAAAGTCTTTGATTTCGACCGCGTAAATGGGATTGAGGCTAGGAGGCATGAGGGCTTCCTGCGGAAGGAAGAGTGCACGATGATGTAGTGCGTCCCAGGGAGAGTCCGGGTGTTGTATCTCTTCCAGTATTTTTTCGTCGCATTGGAAACGACGAGAATATAATGGATCATGAGGAGTGATATCGGTGATAGGGTGATTGCCCCCTGCTGAAGAAACAGAGGGGGTAATGCTAGGAGAGGGTGAGGGTTCACTCGACAGAAACCATATATTGAGGTACTGAGGGGTACCCGTGGTGGTGGGATGGAGAGTATCCATAGAGGAATGGGTAGGAGAGTTGGGTGGGTTACGGGGTAAATCCTCAGATACGTTATCTAAGAACCATAGAGGCGTAGGGAGTGCCTCGGGCTCGGGAGAAATGACGTGTAGATTTTCCAGTGGCGAAGTAAGGTCGATTACTGCCTCTGCGGGTCGGTGCCATAGGGCCAACTGACGTTTCCTATATTCTATGATCATAGGACATTGGTAGGTAAAATGAGCCAATGAATCACAAAGAGAGCAAGGGCATCTCATGCGTTCATTGACTGAAGTGGTGACATAGCGAATGTCAGTGATTTTTGTGGTGGAGGACATAGCAGGGCATGGGTTGTTCTGAAAGTCTTGGCTTATGATAGCTAATGCCTGCCAGAAACGAGGCAGTGCTGAACAATGATGGGTGTAATGGCCATACTCAGAACAGATGGCACACGCAAATTTGGTCCTCAACCCTTTACTACTGGAAGGTTGAGTGGTAGCAGTAGTAATGGGTGGTGTGGGGGTGGGAGTGGGGGGAATCAAATTCCTTAATTCCGGTAGTGATGGGCAGTTGTTGGTTTGGTGACCCTCTTTGTCACACAAGGCACAAGGTGGTGGGATGCACGGAGGAAGTGGAGCTGTGGGCTCCTTCTTATTTTTCCTACCCCTAGCGGTAGCAGGGGGGGTAGGGAGTATGGGGGTGGTGGGGGTAGTGGGAGTGATGACAGGAATCATCATGGGGAGTCCTTCCTGTGGGTGAGGGACCATCTTAGGTGGATGTAAGTACCACACTGGGATTGCTAACACCATATTGGGTAGTGTGAGCATTGCGTCTACCTGGAAAGCTTCTATACCTGGTGGAGGGTAAAAGAAGGGAATTTGAGTGAGGGGTCGAGGAACTGACTCCCAAATGGGACTAGGCCCTTGAGGGGGTGTGGATTCATGGACCATAGGGGTCGACGAGTGCATAGGAGGTTCCTGTGGGAGTAGTGCTGCGACTGTTGAGACGTCGGGAATGACTGAAGCCTCCTGCGGGGGATGAGCATCCTCTGTGTGAGTTGCGTTAGAGGATATGATGCATACTTGATTAGGGGGAAGGAGTGGTGGTGCTCCATGGTACATCCCTAACAAGGATGGATCTTTGAAAATACTAGGACCCATCTCGGTGAGTGGATATACGTCTTTGTTAGTGTTAATGAGAGGAAGAATGTTATCGAGATTGGCAGATGGGTTAGGCTCGTAATGCGAGACTTGGTCAATGGTCACAATATTTCCATTGTGGGGGAACATGATTGTCCGAAAGACAGATGATGCCACTGCCTTCATAGCATACATGTAGCTACGTCCAAGCAAGATATTGTAATCGAGCTGAGCATCGATCACTTCGATGTCAATGAGAATCGTTTTGCCCCCAAGTTCCATGGGGACATTTTGGAAGAGCCCTTCAGGAGATGATGGTCGTCCGTCATAAGCGCGTAATGTGATGGCGGAAAGTATGAGTTCCGGGGAACAAAGTTTCTGCCATACTGTTTTGGACATGATACATGTAGATGCCCCTTCATCAATGATACATCGATGGACGGTGATGTTCCATATTTTCACTGGTATTTGAATAGCAACTACGGTGGGAAGACACGGTTCGCAGCTATCAAGGTCAAAAGTGATGAGTCGAGTATCCGCAGGGTCGACTACCCCCAAGGCGGAAAGTAGGGATTTCCGCTACATGGGACAAGTCTGGAGGAAATCCAGAACTGACATGGTAGCCGAGGATTGCGCTAAGTCATCTACCAAGCTGTAGTTATGTGCTGCCCTAGCCTGTGGATTGTGAACATTCCTGCGCAAGGGGATGCGAGGGATGCGTAATGGTGGTTCGGCCGAAGGGCGAGGGATCATCAACGGGGGTCCCGTTGGTGTAGGGTTTGTCTCTGGTGAGATTGGAGTAGACTCAGTTGTTGTAGGACATTGACGATTGCGTGTTTACAGGAGGAATTCTTCCTCACTGGTGAGGAGAATCGTTCGGTCTGCTGGAGTGTTGGGATTGTGGTATTGGCCCACCTGAGGTGGGGGATGCTGTGTGTCCTGTTGGGTGTTTATGACACCTTGATGTGGGATAGGATTTTGCAGTACAGCGGGAGGGGGTTTTTGCACATATTGTTGTTGTGCCTGCTGCGACGCAGGTTGCGCTAGGGAGGGGGGAAGGCTCCCAGAGTCTTTCAACCTTTTGAAATCAGCGATATGGGGGCAATGGTGAGTGTAATGACCGTACATGCCACAAAGAGCACAAGGGTGGATGGATTTAACAGTATTCCTCCCTTGGCGTTTGTTATTATTGCCCCCGTGGGGGTTTTGGTTCCCTTGGTTCTGGTTGCCCCCAGTGGGTGGATGCTGTGGGGGTTGATTCCCGCCTTGACCAGGATTGTTGTTAGTCATGTTCCTTCCTTTCTTCTTGGCGTTGTTCGAAGGGTGAGTTGGGTTGGCTGTGTTCAACTGTTCAAAATTTTGGTATTGTTGAGCAGCAGAGGGTTGAACAAAGTTTACCCCCGTATGAGGATGTGGGGGAGCCATGGGTTGTGGAGGACCCAGAAAGGGAAAGTATGGATTTTGTGGTGGTACCGATCCCTAGGGTACATAGGAAGGCGTCGTGCTTTCGCTAGTACTATAAGCTGAGGTTGAGGGGGTACCGCTGGTTGAGGGAATAGGTGGATGTATGGGAGGTGCCGGTGGTGGTCCACTAATGGGTGGAGGTATAGCAACAGGATATGGCTGTTGATAAGGGGGTGGGGGGAAATAAGGAGTGCCCCCATATGCCGACGGGTATTGAGGTGTTCCATACATCGGTGGTGGTTGGGGTTGTGGACCATGGTGTGTGGTGGCACCTATTAGTCCGTCTGCTGAGTGAGACATCCCAGGTTTGTCCTGGCCAAATCACATAGGTTTTGGAAGATCAAGAAGTACTGTGTACAATTATCCTGACTGTGCGTAAATGAGGTCATATTGTTGAGCCTTGCTGATGGCTTCCTCTTCAGATTGTGGGAAGGTCGAAGCTACATCCTTACCAAGGAGAGCGACAAGTGATCTAAGAAACCAGTCAAGACATTGCTGTTTGGTGGTTTCTTCTTTACACAAACTACGTCGCCTACGCCACTCATGAATGTGGTCAGCGATGTGGGTGGCTGAGGATTGTTTGAAATTAGACAGTAGTTCAAGACTGTTGTCATGGCGGATGGGTAATTGGAAGAAAGTTAAGAATGCTTTGGCCAAGGACTCAAAGGTCATGTGGGACCCTAATTTTTCTTCGACATACCATTTGGCTGATGGGCTGGTAAGTGTGCGTTGAAAAAGTCACAATCTGACGGAATCATCCATAATGCTATTGGAAGAACACCATAGATGAAAGGTCATGACATGATTGGCGGGGTCATCCCCTGCCTTCCCTTCAAACTTTGGTATGTATGAAGGGAGTTTGGTTGGCATTGCAAGCCATGTGGCATCATGCAATATAGGATCATTAGTGAGCTTGGTGAGATCCAAAATGTTTAGAGAGGCCAAGTATGGCATCTGTAGTGGGGGTGGAGGGTTAGCTCCGGCCATGGTGTGTTGTGAACCTGACCCTTGATGGGGACTAGGTGGGTTGGTGCTTCCTCCTTGAGAGGAAGTGGGTCCCCCGCTTCCGTGCAAAGGAGAGCAAGTGGACAGATGACCTTGGGAAGTGGACCCAAGTAATGTAGATCCAAGCAAAGCTGATCCTAATATGGTAGCACTCACAGGAGTGTGTGAACGAGTATGACCAGATACTCCCCCTAAAATAGGAGGAAAGTTGAGCAAGCGTTGTGAATGACGGGGGTTCTGTGGTTCCCCTATGATGTCAAGCTAATTGTGTGAAATGTGTGCAACAAGTGGTGAGAGAAATACAGAAACAAGAGCCTTTGCTGTGATTGTCTACACAATATATATATCAAAGTCAAACTGTAATCAAATGTGCATCATACATAAATGAGAAAGAAACATATATGTGGGTAAGAGGGTTTTGTCTGCATGGGGGAATCAAAAGAAAGCAAAATGCTCGTGTCTTAGAAGATGTAACGTCCTTCCTCTCAAATATCACTGGACCTTCCAATAGCTCTCAACAGTGGGGTCTGAAGTCACCGGAAGAGACACTAGTGAAGGATGAAATAACTGGTTATAATGAGGGGTAGAGGGGGCAATATCCCGAAAGAGCTGGCGATACTTCCCAATAGCCACACAAAATCCAATCAAGGTGCGATTGCAGCCCACAATCGCCACCTGGGTAGATGTCCTAAAATTGGTCACTATGTACCTCGGTCCAAGCACGGCATTTAGATTTTCGGCCTAAGAAATGGGTCACGGGCTGGATCCCGTCCAAGAGGTGGGTGCCTCAAGGGGGGACGCATAGAACAATCGGACCTCGGCCTTCAACCCTTCACGGGTATCTCCCTGCCTTATGGTGATTGGA
>ML792465.1:597981-635563 GCA_009831015.1 Picea engelmannii | reverse complement strand
ACCGCTCCCCGCCCCCCACGCATCCCACCACCTTGCGCACTATGTGAGAAAGAGGGCCACCAAACCAACAACTGCCCATCCCTACCTGAATTACGGAATTTAATTCCCCCCAATCCCACTCCATCAACACCCGCCACTACTGCAAGTACCACTACCCCCAACCCTTCTAGTAGTAAAGGATTGAGGACTAAATTTGCGTGTGTGATATGTTTAGAATATGGCCATTACACTCACCATTGCCCAACACTGCCACATTTTCGGCAGACGTTAGCGGCTGTACGCCAGAATTTCCAGAACAACCCATGCCCTACCACATCCTCTTCAAACATCACTGACATTTGTTATGTCACTACTTCAGTTAATGAATGTATGAGATGCCCTTGCTCTCTCTGCGATTCACTAGCCCATTTTACGTACCAATGTCCTATGATCCTTGCCTACAGGCAACGTCAAGTGGCCCGGCGACACCAACCCACTGAGCCAATCATCGACATTACTTCACCACCCGAAGATCGTCGTGTCATTTCTCTAGAGCCTGAGGCACTTCCAACGCCCCCATGGTTCTTAAATGACATCTCTGAGGAGTTACCCCACAATCCTCCCAACTCTCCTGTTCATACAGAGACCCTCCACCCAACCACTACCGGTACCCCTCAGTACTTCAACATATGGCTTATGTCGAGTGAACCCTCACCTTCTTCTTATATTCCTCCCCTTGCTACTCCAGCAGGGGGCAATCACACTAGCACTGAGATCACTCATCACGATCCCTTATACTCCCATTGTTGCCAAAAGGACGAGGAAATACTGGAAGAACTACACAGCCCAAAATTTCCTTGGGACGCACTACATCATCGTGCACTCTTCCTCCCACAGGAAGCCCTCATGCCTCTGAATCAAGACCCTATGTACGCGGTCGAAACCAAATATTTTATCCCATCTGGGACTATCGATTGGTTCAAAAATCCCATCCCCACCCCTGATGCTTTTGAAGAAGGTAATATGGCCAACATCTCCCCCACCATCAAAATCGACATTTCCATGAAAAGTGGTGTCGTCGAAGAAATCATCATCGGAGCTGCTTGCACTCCTCAGGAAATTGCCACATACAAAGTCCTCTTCCAAGAATACAGGGATATCTTCGCTTGGTCATACACGGAGATGCCTGGTCTCGATCCATCTATCGTCGAGCATCGCATCGACACATGGCCTGACATCACACCCGTTCGCCAGAAACAACGACCGCTACGTCCATCCAAAGCCGCGGCTATCAAAGCCGAAATTGACAAATTACGCATAGCCGGGTTTATTTACCCCATCGCTTACACTTCATGGGTTTCCAACCCTGTACCCATCGACAAGAAACAAGGCACTATCCGCGTCTGCACAGACTTTCGTGATCTCAATAACGCATGTCCAAAAGACAACTTCCCAACGCCCTTCATCGATCAGGTTATCGATGACTGTGCTAGCCACGAGGCTCTCTCCTTTATGGACGGATTCTCTGGCTATAACCAAATTCAAATCCACCCAGCTGATCAGTATAAAACTACCTTCATTACCCTGTGGGGTACTTTCACATATCGTGTCATGCCTTTTGGCTTAAAGAATGCCGGCGCAACTTTCCAACGGGTGATGACATACATATTTCACGATCTGGCTGAAATCATCCTCGCCTACTTAGACGACCTCACAGCTCAATGTAAGAAACGCACCCAGCATCTCGATGATTTACGGATCATCTTTCAACGATGTCGCCAGTACAACATTCGCTTGAATCCCCTCAAGTGTGTGTTCTGTGTCACCATAGGGCGCCTCCTTGGTTTTATCGTTTCACAAAGCGGTATCACTGTGGACCCCCTCAAAGTCAAAGCCATCACTGAAATTCCACCTCCTTGAAATATACAACAACTTCAGAGTCTACAAGGAAAAGCCAACTTTCTTAGATGCTTTGTTCCTGATTATGCTATACACGCACATGGTTTCCTTTGCTTACTACATCACAACATCCCTTTTCATTGGGACGACTATGCCCAACAATCATTTGACGATCTTAAAACAGCACTTTCCAACGCACCTTTGATTAGTGCACCGGACTACAGTCGCGACTACATCCTCTACGTATCAACATTAGCTGTATCAGTAGCCGGTGTCCTCGTCCAGCTCAGAGACGACAATCGTAAACACGTCATTTACTACGTTAGTAAGAACCTCTTCGGGCCTCCCCTAAAGTACAAACATGAAGAGAAACTCGCTCTCGCAGTTGTCCTTGCAGTTCAGAAACTGCGTCATTACATTCTTCTTCGCACCACCAAGGTCGTCGTAGATTCCAACCCTATGCAATATTTGCTCAGTCATCGCCAAGTTGACGACAAATTTTCTCGATGGATCATTATCCTTCAGGAGTACAACCTCGAGTTCTCGACACCAAAGAGTAAGAAGGCCCTCGTTCTCGCCGAACTAGTCACGGCCCTTCCCTCTGACACACCCAGTGCCCTCGTCAACACTGACTTTCCTGACGAACAACTCTTTTACATCTCTTCGGATGATCCTTGGTATGGCGACCTTCTCGTCTACCTATGAACTCAAAATTTTGGTAATCACCTATCACGAGATGATCGTCGACGCATTCGCCATTAGGCCCCCTGCTATCTCCTCATCAGTGACATCCTATATCGGCAAGGCGTCGACACCATTCTTCGTCGTTGCCTGACTATTGACGAGGCTGATAGAGTCTTAAATGACTACCACAACGGCGCATGTGGGGGCCATCTTTCGGGCATCGCTACAGCTCAAAATATTATCCGAGCTGGTTACTTTTGGCCTACCCTATTTCATGATTACATTCATGCCATGAAACGATGTGAGCAATGTCAGCTCTATGCCAACAAAGCCCGGGCTCCCCCCGCTCTTCTTCACCCAGTCATCACTGCAGGCCCCTTTTGTAAATGGGGCATTGAATTTATGACTTGTAATATACCCTCCAACAATGGTCACAAATACATTGTTGTCACTGTCGATTACTTCACCAAATGGGCTGAAGCCATGCCCACTTTCAACAACACCGCTGACACTGTAACACATTTTTTCTTCAACCACGTCATATCCTGGTTCGGAGTACCACTCCAACTAGTTTCCGATCATGGAAAACATTTTGAGAATGAGATTTTCGTTGAACTCTCCTCTCAGTTAGGCTTCTCTCATGAGTTTGCTTCACCATACTACCCTCAGTCCAACGGACAGGTCGAGGCAGTGAACAAAGTCCTCAAGACCATGTTACAACGCACGGTTAATAAACATAAAACCAATTGGCATCATATGTTTTTTTCCACACTATGGGCTTATCGAATGGCTGTGAAGACCGCCACGGGTTTTACGCCATTTCACTTAGTCCATGGGGTCGAGGCAACTCTTCCCATCGAGTGCGAAATTCCCACCCTTCGCACCGCAATCAAGCTTTTACCTGACACTGCTCCAATGGAGCAGCACTTGCTGAACTTGGAGTCTCTGGATGAAGATCGTCGATCCTCATTACAGAACAACGAGGCAACTAAAAAATGATCCAAGGCTACCTTTGATCGCCATGTCAACCTTCAATCATTTTGTGAAGGCAACCTTGTCCTCGCCTATGATATCGCTCATGATACCTTTGGCCACAGAAAATTTGAATCACTTTGGCATGGCCCTTACATCATCCAACATTGCCTCACCAAAGGCGCATACATCCTGGCCTCCCCCGAAGGCCTCGCGCTCAAAGAACCCGTTAATGGGTTATACCTCAAGAAATTTTATGCTTAGAAGTAGTCAGGCTACTTTAGGTTACTTTTTCTTGTTTAGTGTTTTTAATCTTTTCTTCCCTACCCTCTCGTCTAAAACTATCCTTTGTGCTATTGACAGATGACTCCTCCACCAGCTTACCACATTGGTTACGTCAATGGCGCCAGCCGTTGGACACAAAATCTCGCTTCGGCTGCTTGGGCTCTCTACACCCCATCACATGAAATGCTACATTCAAGCGGCATATGTTTGGGACCAGCAACCAACAACCAAGCCAAATACACTGTTGTCATTGGCCTCCTGACCGACGCCCAGCATCATCATGTTCATCACCTTAGCGTTTTTCTCGACTCCCAGCTAGTCGTTCTCCAGCTCAACAATGTGTACCGTGTACGCGATCCATGCCTCTTTCGCAAGTACCTGCAGGTTAGATTATTATCTCGACATTTTGATTCCATTACATTTTCACATATTCGAAGAGAATTGAATCAAACAATAGATAACATAGCTAACATGGTGCTAGATTGGCATATATCACATCAAGCTACACATACATAAACATTTCATACATCCTGTCACAGCATATAGGAAACATAGACATCATCATCATCAAAACAAAAACACATGTACAACACATTTGGATCCAAAAAATATGTATACTCATATATATATATTGGCCTCTCCAGCCATCCAAATGTTTACATACAAAAAAAAAAAAAAGTACATCGGCCCACCAGCCCGTGCCGCATAACGGTGCAAAAATCGGCTCACCAGCCTATCAAAAAGGTATACAAAAATGCCTCATACAATCAAGGTGCCTCTAATGCACCCCCATCTTCCCCTCCCTCCGGAGGAGGTGGTGGCCCACCCCAACCTACCCCAGGCGACGGTGGTGGAGCACCCGTGGGACCCTCCTGCCCTGGCGGCAGGTGTCCACTAGTCATGGCGGCGAGCACAGCTGCTCGTCGCATGATAGATCGCCATGGTGGCGGTAACCCAATACACTGCTCCAGGAACTCCTCGTCTTGGATACGAGTCCACATGCCCTCAGGCACGTCTCGAAACACCGTCTCAAACCGACAGACTATGTCATCATCATCTACTCCGGCTATTGCCAGAGGAGCATGGGATGGCCCCGCACCAGGGTCATCAAAGTGGCGTCTCTGTGCTGGTCTCTCGGGCCCTGCTGGTCTCCCAGCAGCCTCATCCCTCAGACGCCTCTCTCCACATGGCGGTCTCTCCTTTTCTCGCTGCGCTGGCGCTCGGTACAACTCCACCTCATGCCCGCGAGGTGCCAAATCTGCACATGCACCAAACAAGCAACAACAGATGGTATCAGTGTCTATACATCAAACATATGCACTGGCATATCAAAATCACAAAATAAATCACAAAATACACATACACAACATACCTCTGTGGTCAAAAACCTCCCCAGGAGGCAGTACCATATCCGGGTCCCCCCGGAAGTCCACCCCAGCATACGGGAACTGGAGTATAAACTGCGGCATCTGCCGCCATATCTGAGCTGCCTCCTCAGTGAAGTAGTGTCCACCTTCGCCACCGCCGTGGCAAACCAAAATCTATGACCACCGCCTCAAACGCGGATCTCGTACCCCTGGTACCTCTAGCAGCACCCTCGGGCGCAACATCGACACCCTCTCCAAGAAGAAGGCCACCAAGATGGAGCCAAAAGCGAACTCCCCCCTGCCTGTGGACCGACAATGGTCCAGCTGCGCAATCATCTGCGCGTGTAGAGTCAGACCCCAGGTGAACCTCTCACGGCCCACCACCACCCTCTCCATTAGCATCAGCTCGCCACCACTAATCTAGTGGGGTGCTCGGGTCCCGTACACCCGAACTATCATCGCTGCTACGCAACAATGCAGTAGGGCATCTATCCCACTGATACGCACTGATGACCCAGTCATATAGTGCTCGCCTGAGTAGTATCACTCAGCGACCTCCTGCAGAGGAGTATCTCTCGGCAGCACGGGCTCTGCCGGCAATGGTGTTCCCCAGAAGGGGAGCCCAGTCAGGAAATAAATATCCTCCACCGCAGTGAAGGCAATCTGCTCTCCTCGCACGAGGAAGCAGTGCTGCTCGGGGCTCCACATCTCAATCAAGAACTGGAGCATATACTCCTGGGCCCATAATAAAGGGCACTCAAAGAACTTTAGCAACCCACTGACTGCTAAAGAAGCTCGAACTGCAGGCCTCGCATGGACCACAGCCTCTCGCAGCAGCGCCCAGTCCCGCTCGTGCCACCGCACATCCATGGTCACTGATCACCACCTACACACAACCTAGAATCCTATATTAGCTTAGGCAATTATCTAATACATCAAAATGAGCTAATTTTTCACCTTGAAACTGTGCCTCAAAGGCGCGGTTTTGCCACCCACAGGCGCGCACACATGCGCACCTGTTCACTATACAGGCGCGCATGTGAGCGCGCCTGTTTTTCCCACAAGTGCACTCTTGAGCGTGCCTGTTCACCATGCAGCCGTGCTCTAGAGCGCGCCTGTCATACCCACAGGCGCGCTCATGAGCACGCCTGTTCACCCTACAGGCGCGCACTCATGCGCGCCTGTCTACATCACAGGCGCACCCCTAAGGCACGCCTTATTTTCCTACCCATTCGCACACATGCGCGCTTCTCTAGCATACAGGCGTGCACTCATGTGTGCCTTCCACTAAGTCGCCCGCGCATGTGGGCCCACCCTCTACCCAAAAACCCCCTAAAACTCCCGTACGACCCCCCGTACCTACCCTGCCCAAAAATTGGAAACCTATAGCTATGCAGGATGTTCAGACCACTAACCTGAAACTCGCACGCTGGGAAATGGATGCCTCGTGCTCTTGAAATCACTCAATCTCCTCTGGATCTGCTCTGGAACTCACTATAGCAGTAGGTACAAATGAGGTGGCAATGTGGGCCCTACAGCTATATATAGGGTTTTTTCCAAACTTCCACTCACCATTACGGGAGCCCACGGCGTCCATTTTTTGAACCGTCTTCAGCCATGGGATCAGCGTCCCGCCACCTACATCATGGCTGTCCCTGGGCCACTTTTCATCCTGAGCCCCCGGGGCACCTTTTTTTCACATCATGGCCAGGTACGCATGTGCATTGTCACATTTATCTCATACATGTTCATATTTGGTATTATCTTCAGATATTGTTCCCTTTGGGTATTTGGTTGTTCTGTGTGCAGGTACTTGGTCATCATCTCTTCACATCATTCCTTCAGGTATATACTCAACACTGGCATGTAGTCTCTCCCACTGTATTGCATTTACATTTCCAGTCACACCCTCTGATATTGGACTTTAGGATCCTTATTCCCGGCTCTGCAGTACCCACACCTCCATTTGCATCTTCGGTACTGTAATCCGGTAGCATTCTTACCCACATGAGTCGTCTCATTCATAGCACCTTTTTGCACTTTTGACACTCATGCTGTTCTTCATTACCCTTTAGGGATGGGAGTCCCGGTAGTCTTACATCATGTTGTGAATCAACCACATATTTCGTCTCCTCATTTTGCTAGCTTCCCATATGGACTCCCAAATCATCGCGTTATGGTTACGTTCTTTTTTACCTGCACCTCCGCAGGATCATGAACCCACCATTTCATCCACCATCAGTTTGCCCATCTGTGAACCTATCTTCATTTCACCTACCTCATACAGAAACTCGCCAATGGGGCCCCCACCCTTCATCAGTTTCTCATGAAAATTCTGCCCTCCCTGGGGCATGCATTTCACACTGGGGCACCCGTTTCTGTATTTGTACATTTCTCCCCAAAATTATTTATTATTTATTTATTATTTATTTATTATTTATTGTACAAACACCTTTACCTTCAGTCATTACCTTCTTCATCGTCACCGTTGGAAACTTGCTTTCTTTTTGGCCACACGCAACCCATGTCACCCTTGGATTGGAGCAGTACTTATCATTTACCCTTGCCAGCATCATCCATATCTTCAGAGTACCCCACAGGTCAGTTACCTTTACCCTCTGAATTTGTTCACCTTGCCCCACCTCTGGCACAACTTAACCCCGGTCTTGTCGTCCCCTGACACTCGACCTTGTTACATGGTTGCGACCACTGTTCCTCTTATATATCCTCCAACCAAGGGCAGTCTTGAGTCATCCCACTTCTTGACGTCGTCCATGTACCTCTGCCACTTTCTCACCTTAGTAGATTCCACGGAGCACCTTTTTGCTTCTGGGAGTCGCGTCCCCCTTTTGTCGACATCAACACACTCTTCCAGAAGGGCGACAATATCTTGATTCTCATGCTCTATTTTAATGAGAGATCTCAGACGGCACAGGGTGAAACACCATTGCTCCCTGCTGTTGTTGGCCCCCATAACATTCGATGCCAACACTCTCTCATGTTACGGTGGGTATTACTTTGCGACTGTTGCAGTTATTTTTGTCATTTGCCGAAGACCTCTGAACGTGGTAGGGCCATCAATGCCCACATCATTGTCGCTACTTATTACAGTGACCATTGCCTGTTATTCAGAGTATGTTCCTTTGTAGAATTGTCTTCTGCCTTTATCATTACCGCCCCTGAGGGCGCTGCAGTTGTCTACACCAACACTTCCGTCATCTTTTGTTAGAGTTACATCATACGAGCATGGGGCATGCCCGCCTCGTTTGTACACAGTTGTATATTTTTTCTCTGCACGTCTCTCAAAAGGTTGAGCTACCGATTCCTTTTTTCTCCAACGGATCGCTCTGAATGGTCCCACTCTTGCTTTCCCTTACAACAACATTCTCAGTAGAAGAAACATTGATGGATTTCAGCTATACCTATGCTCCTAACCTCATCCATCAGGGGGCATCTATTATCACTGAAATTTTGTCTGCACATGGCAGCAAGAACTCCACATCATCAAAACATAAATGAAGTCATTCATGGCATAGAATTAATTTCATAGCACTCCAGAAGGGCCAAAAACTATACAAAGTAACCAAAAATTGAAGGGCACTTTTCAGCAGTTTGATGCACGCGCGCATGCACGGGACAAAAACGTGTTTTTAGCACATGCGCGCTCGACGCGCGGCTGTCAACACAGAAACCCACGCATCTGCTAATACAACGCATTAATTGAATAGGTCGGCCTTCCGACCGCCTATGGACTGGCTCCCGAGATGATTTGACTCTCAAATCAGAGTCGGCTCTGCAAAATCGGTGGATTAATGACCTAGATAAACCCTAATGCGCCCCTATTCACACCTGGAGAAGGTTACGTGACCGCCCGTGAAGCTGCTATAAAAGGCCATGAGGGTCCACTGTTTTGGCAGGGAATTCTAAGCACCGTTATGCTGTTCAGATGGTTCAAGGCTCCTCCTTTGACAACAACCCATCAGCTGCATCACCCAGAGTTCTTTCACTGCTGTGCGCAGTTCATTTCATTTGTAAGGAAATCATTGTGTTGAGGGCCCCGAAGAGCCTTCCGCTGGAGGGAGAAGGAACCGCTGGTCTCTTTCTTCAGCGTGCTCTGGTTTCATTAATACACCATCCTGAAACCATTGATGACCCCTGTGTCTTGTGCTTGATGTTTTATTGTTTATTTTCGCAGTTTATTTGTTGTTAGTTGATGTTAGATTATAGTTAGTTTTGTTTGCTTTAACCCTTTTGCTCCACAGCTGTTCTACCTTGCCACACCCAAAAGGGTATGCAAGCACTCTCCATTTGCTCACCTAGTGACCATTCGAACGCGAATAATAGGATCAACAATTCAATGATAAAAGCTCAGGAGGGCTAGCAAACATAGAGATCAAAGATCATAAGAGATTGGCACATTGAAAATTAGTAGGTATGGTGCGAATGAAACTCAAATCAAATCGTGACCGTTGATGCGAAATCACCCGATCAATGACAGGGATGAATTGCAGGGAGCGAGAGAAGAATTAAACTACTCACCAGTTACAATCCCGCAATTTGTCTGGATCGTCAGATCTCATAAATTCAAATATCTACGACTGTGGTTGATTCAAATAACGACTAGTTTAAGTCAGATTAAATCATGATCAACGGATATGCAAATGCCAAATCTATGATAGGGATAGATTGTGGAGATTGAAAGTAGAATTAAACATCGTGCTATTTCCAATCCCACAATTAGTCAGGACCGTTGATCTACTTCAAGAATATCCACAAACAGTGGATCACTTTTGAGTGGAAGGATAGGATAAGCTACAAGAGCTACATCAGAGAATGGATAGAGCCATCGATATAATATCATGATCGAACGAACATCCTTCACTTTGGGTCTAAAGATATGAGGAACTTATGCTCTGTCAGTTTGAGATTTGAAATCCCCAGAATGTGAAGTTTTGTCAGTCATCAGATCGTGTTAAAGTGGAAGGACAGGATAAAGATACAAGAGTTGCATTATAGAATAGATCGAACTGTTGATCTAAAGAACCTGATCCACAAACATAATTCACTTCGGGTACAAAGAAGCGATGAACTTATGCCCCCTCAGTTTGAGATTTTAAATCCCCGAAATGTGAATTTTCGTCAGCCGTTGGATCATGTTAAAGTGAAAGGACAAGTGTTGGGCCCATGATATGACCGATTTTATGATGTTAATTAGGTCCTTTTTTCCGAATGTGTATATGCGTTTTCATGTTTTGAAGAATTTTTTGCAATGATTTTGAGTTTAAATCAGTATGTTTTTATGATCCCAAGAGACTAATTCATGTTTTGTATGCCACAGGGAAAAATCATAGCTTGTTTTTGTTGGATTAATGAGAGGGTGGGTGAATCAGTAATAGCGTAATTATAATCCTTTATCTTCAAATGTTATATCAATGTAGAATTATTATCCAATAATGAGCAGTAAGAAATAAACAATCACACAGATACATAGTACACCAGTGTTTTACGTGGAAACTCAAATTGGGAGAAAACCACAGAATGCTTTTTATTATATGTATTGAAGAATTACATTCATTGGAAGCACCAACTTCCTTTGTTTTCTAGCTGCAACTGGAAGGAGGTTCCAACCCACTAGTTTCTCAGGCTACAACCTAAGGGAAGCACCAACTGCCCAATTCTCTGGCTACAACTAGAAGGAGGCTACAATCCCCAATGTTCTCTGGATATAACCAGAAGGTGGCTACAACCACTTGTCCTTGCTCCGTCCTTCCACCCTGAAGTAGAAGTAGAATGATGGAACCACTTTCACACTAGCACTATGAGATATACCATTGTAAACTTGTACCAATAAATCTAAACCATGCATCAACCTGTACCTCAACCTGTAATCAACTTGTACCATAAACAAGTGCATCAACCATGCACCAACCTGTAATCAACATGTACCATAAACAAGTGCATTCAAACTTGTACCAAGTATGTACCAATCATGTGTCAACTAGTCATCAACTATGACTCATCAATATGTACCAACATCATCAACTTTACACCTCATGTATGTGCCAACTCATCAACTACTTGTCTCAACCATGTACTCAACATGTACCTCAACCAAAATCCCTCATCAATTTCATCATCCAAATATGATTTGTAGCTCTGTAATAGACCTAGTGTATATGATCACATTACTGCAAACTTTCCTTAACTTTAATAATAAGAGACTAGCATTTTCATCAAACTTTTCCTTAGTCTTACATGAATGGTTTTGGATTAGTCAACAACCCTAAATTGAAGTAATCATAACTTTGAACCTGTAATGTATAAATATTTGAAACTGATATAAAATGTTCTTCAGTGTGTTTTATACAATTCCTCCAAGTTTCACTGCTTGGAACCTCTCAAAAAATGATTTATAGCAAAAATGGCATACCTTGCTGAATTCCGGATTATTCTAGAGAGCGACCTTGTAGAGCGTTCCCCGCACGAAATATTTAATGAATTGATCTGAAACTGTTACAAAGAATACAAAATAATATACCCTAACTAAAACTTTTTGTCTCACTAAATTTGGATCTGTTATGAAGAAGTTATGACGTTTTTACCCGAAAGACCTGTTTTTGACTCGTTTCAGGACTAGCCACAAACCCTATTTTCCACGGAGTGTAACTCCCAAAATACAACGACCCACAAGCTGAATTTTTCAACATAGATACTTGGATATGTTTTATCAATGGAATAGAAATTTAATGGTATGAATCATTATAGAAAAAAAGTTATAGTGAAAATGGTGAGATGACCTGTAAATAACATACCTTAGAAAGCACCATCAAAAGAATTTATCGTTCCTTGCATTTCAACCTTCTTTTCTTCACCTTGCCTCATAATTTTTGCTTATGTATCCTTGGTTACCTCAGACACCTATATATATTCAATATTCTCAAGTGTGATTAAAATGAGAGAGCCTTGCCTCTTATTTATACTCTCCAAGTGGCTTCCTTAAAAACATCTTCTAAGTCACTTGGCCCCACTTTCCTTATTTTAGGGTTAAGCCACTTCTAATTTCTCAATTAAATTTATTATTGAAACAATTTATTTTGTATTCAATTTGAATTATAATACACTCATTACTTCACTTTATTATTTACCTTTTAAAATCTCTTAAACCACTTTGACTACTTTGACCTTTTGGGGCTTCTAGATGACATATGAGGGTCCTCCAACTTCGTAAGGCCATAACTCTCAAACCGTGAGGAGTTATGTGACGTTCCACATACCACCAGAAATGGCATGACATGTACCATCCATATAGAATAGTATTATCTAAAAATATATCATAACTGATACCATTACCCATCAAACAAACTTGGGTCCATTACCCAAACCTGGGGTCTCCAACTTCTCATGGCCATAACTCTCTAACCGTGAGGAGTTATGTGACGTTCCACATACCACCAAAAATGGCATGACAAGAAGTATCCATATAGGATAGTTTACCTAACAAATTCATTGTCCTTCATCTCATTATTCCATAATTAATCATGTGTTCTCTTACTCCGCAAAGCATCTTCCCGTGAGGGCTTTCACCATAAGGGGACCACTTTGGAGTACATCCATATTTACTTCTTATCAACCATGAAAAAACAATATTGAGTCATATTTACATATAACAATATTGGGTGCATTACCCAAACCTTTGTTCTATGGGGCTTCCTTCAAGGGTTGACATCAATGACAACCAAACTTAATCAACAGTTTTTTCTTCCGACAATTAATCCGACACTCCATCCAGTACTCAGTCCGGTACTCCATCCGGTACTCCATCCAACACTCCATCCGACACTCCGTCCTGTACAAAAATGATGGGGAATTTAGTGGTTATGGAACTAGTGGCCAGTAATGGATGAATCAGAGACATGGGTTTTTCCCATGCTCGTGGCCTACAGCTACTGAACTCTTGACAACTCGATTCGGGTTGTTATGGTGGGCGATTATTGGCTCGCCTCATTTTGGCAGTTAGGGCATATTAAATGCAATTTACTATTTTTAGAAGAGGATCGACCCTCCAGTGGTCGATCTCTCAGTTTGTAAAGATTATGAATTCCACCTCAGTGGTCAGACAATAGTTAAGAAGTCGTGTGTTTGAGAGAAAAGACAATTTCACTATGTTTTGCTATTTTCCTTTTGCCAAGACTATGTAAAGACTGGGTTTTTAGTTTTAATGGTGAAATTGCTTTGTTGAAGTTTGTGGTGTGCATTTGAAGAGTGACCACGACTTGTTGGGGTTCCCACCAATAGTCTGGGTGACTATTCTATGAGTTTTTTTGTGAATTAGATAGCGTAGATGTCTTTTTTATTTATTTTATGTACATGATTTGTCATTTTGCTTCTTTGTTATATAAATTGTTGTTTATGATTTAATTGGTTTAATTTAGTTTTGCAGGTTATTATGAGGAATCTTTTTGATATTCCATGACTCTTTAGTTAGTAGAAGCAAGCTTGCAAGCTTAGACTGTAACACACCCACTACCATAAATCAAAATTTTTGGTTGTTTTCTGAATAATGAGAATCCCTGGAGCATGTAGCAGTAAAATGCCAATCCCCGAGTCGCAGGTCTTCTATTTACCTACCTGTCTCTCTGTACATAATCGTGGTATTATGTCCCTTTTCTTCAGGATTTCTATCCCCAACAATCTCGACGCGCTTAAATGCCCGTTAGCCCTCTAAGCTAGGTTCTTGGTTCACATGACCTCCTCTATATGACCACGGTCATAACTCCCATCGGGGCTACAGGGTTTCTAATGTCAAATTCATTCACCCCCAAGACTCGCGATCCTTTGAATGTGCTCCTAGCGCATTATCCCTCCAGGAAAAGCCTGTGGTCCACGTGACCACTATCTGGGAACTGTAGTCAAACCTCTATGTCAGGGTTTCGGGGTTTTCGATGTTGATGTGCATACGCCCACGGGATTCACGATTCTCTGATTCCCGACGTGCCTCTACCTCAGCTAGCCTTCCTAGATCAGACCTGGTCCACGTGACCGTTACCCTGGGTCCACAACTTTACCCCGTCGGGGTTTCGTGTTTCGCGATTTCATAAGGGGTAAACACCACGTCCACGAGATTCCCGATTTCCCGATGAACCAAACGTCGAGGGATGGCTTCCCTTGTCTAGAATTTCCTAATCACTCTGATCTCCTCCACACGTCCCTCCAAATGGACAGCCCAGATCCTTGTCGGGATTCTAGGACTTTCGATGTCCTGGTTCCTTCAACCTCAGGAATGTCGATTTCCCAATTTTCCGACTCTCGTCAGATATTTGACACATGTCCCTCTGAATGAACGTCTCAGATTATGTTGGGGTTTTCACCTGGGAATTCCCCATCCTTTTGTCCATGGAAATGCTGAGTTCCTGATGCGCCAAACGCTGATGGTGCTTGATCTCTGCCACGTGTCCTCTGCCAATGGACGGTCTAGATCCTTGTCAGGATTTTGAGACTTTTGATGTCCTGTATCCTTCGACCTTAGAAATTCTGATTCCTTGATTTCCTGACTCTCACCTGATCCCTGACATGCATCCCAAATAATGGGCGGTTCCGATCTCATCAGAATATCGTGCCTCGCAACTTCGTAGCTTCTGTTGCCAAGATCACGGGCTTCAACCTACGAAACCCCGATACACGATCCTACGTGTAGATCCGAGGGTTCTCCTGCAACCCAGATCTAATGGCTACCCTTCTTCCTCGCTCCTCGTGTCTCGTGACTTGGAGTACCAAATACTTGGACCCTTACGCTGTGAACCTCCGAGTTCACGAGATCCCTAGATCTCTGCCACCTGTCCTCCTCGGATGGATGACTCAGATCCTCTCATGGCTTTGCCATTCGCGACTTGGAGCATCCAGCTTTTGGACTCCTACTTTGTGAACCTCTGAGTTCATGAGTTCCCTGGATCTCTGCCACCTATCCTCCTCAGATGGACGGCTCTGATCCTCTCATGGCTTTGCCATTCGTGACTTGGAGCATCCAACTTTTGGATTCCTACCTCGCGAACCTCCGAGTTCATGAGTTCCCTGGATCTCTACCACCTGTACTCCTCATATGGACGGCTCAGATCCTTTTGCCCCTATTCACGAGGCTTAACCCTCATCTATCTCCCTATGAATCTAACGACTGTCGGGTTTCCTAGCTAAGATTTGACAGTTCAGATCGGTCCCAATGCTGCGCCCTTTCCTACTGTTCTTTGGACATGGAAAAACCAACGGTCCAGATGTTCTCATGGAGCTTGGGGGTCTACGATTCAGATTTCCTCGCTATTCACGAAGATAGAGGAGAAAGGGTTAATGGAAATTAACGCCCTCATTTATTCCTTCGATTTAATGATTGTGAATGACCGCAGACTCCCCGACAAGATCTCATCTGTTGATCAATAATTATCCCTACGCTGCTACTTCGAGATTTTAAGAGGGTCATTCCTCTTTATATAGGGTTTCTAATACTTGCATATTCAAGTCCTTTTTCTAGATTGTTGGTAAACCCTTCCAAGGAGGAAATCTCTACAAGAGATATATTCCGAGGCTTTCCGGGAGATGGGTGAAGGGAAGCAAATTCCTGAGAATAGGCTGGAATCCTAACTTAATTCAACCTATAATTAGATTAATTTATCAACTTAAATCATGCATGGCCTCCTCTGTTATAAGCATATGTCTATAAATTCTTATCAAAACACTGCATAGACATTCTTACATTGAAATCGTTCACAACTTCACAGGTCTATGAGCATATACATATTGTATCATTCTATGAATTTCAAGATGCAATATGTAAACAAAACACTTATCAGAAGTGACTTCAGAAATGGGTGCAACTGCTAAGAGGGGCGCTCATTTCCACCCAACCGTAGGTGTAGTGACTCCCAACGGATTTACCACTAGCCACCCCTGAGCTGAGACCACGATGCTGTTGAGACTGTGTCTCTCTGTCTGCCAGTGACCAGGAGTGAAGGTTGCAATCCTTCCTCTTTGCTATCACTCACTCCGCGTAATGCCAGAGTTCCCCTCGCGTCTACCCTCTCAATCGCCTCTGCCATACACCTTATCCTCTCGCAAGGTAGTGTGTGGCACGATTTCCCTCGCACTGATCAGGCCTGACGACTCTACAGATAGGCGGTTCACCATCCCATCCCTCATCAAGCCATCCGCCTACCAGTCTGCGAGCCATTAATTTTCAGAGCCAGCGAGCCGCTTTTGGTTCTCCGGGCCAGTGGAGTCCAAATACAATATTTAATTCTCAGTGGAAGTTAACGCCACCTTTTCAGGTGCCTTCCACTGCCATCATGGTCTCTTTTCTGCACATCCCCTCTCAACAGTCCTGCAATGATTCAAAATGTTATTCACATTCATTGACCTCTTCCTGTAGGTCCATTTACATCACATATTCATACTTATGAGTTTTTCATAGTCCTTGGCCAATCCAGTTCTATTTACAAACTGGGGGAAACAGGGTGTTACAATTCCCTCCCCCTTAAAAGGAACATCGTCCTCGATGTTCTTAGCTACTAACATGAATTACATGTACATAAGTAAACAAAATCGGATATGCCTGTCTCATGGCATCCTCCATTTCCCATGTAGCCTCATCTGGGCCAAAATGTTTCCATTGCACCTTGACCTATGCAATGGTTATGTTTCGGAGTGGGGTTTCCTTTCTGTCTAGTATGCATTGGGGTTCTGGTAGAAATTCTCCCTCCGGTTCCACCTGGATCATAGACCAGTCAATTATATGATTAGCATCATGTACATATTTCTTTAATAATGAAACATGGAAAACATTATGTGCTTTTACTATGGGAGGAAGTGCTAGCCAATAGGCTACGGGTCCCACTCTATCTAGAACTTCAAAGGGTCCACAATATCGGGGTGCCAAATTGGCACAAGCTCCCATTTTCAGGGAACTCCTTCTGGGCTTAATTCTGAGATATACATGGTCTCCCATTTTGAACTCTCTTGGAGTCCTGTTTAGATCAACATAACTTTTCTGTCGGCTTTGAGTAGTTTTCAGATTTTGTTTTATCTGAGTCACTTGCTGTTCCATTTCTTTCAACATATCGGGTCCAATAGAAATCCTATTTACAGGATTACTCCAGTTGACTGGAGTATTACACTATCTACCATAGAGGACCTCAAAGGGACTCATCTTTAAGGATGCTTGGTAGCCATTGTTGTAGGCAAATTCTACCAATGGCAGGTAGTCTTCCCATTTCCTAGGCTGATGCATCACATGCATCCTTAACATATCTTCTAATATCTGATTTATTCTTTCTATCTGTCTGTTGGTTTGAGGGTGATAGGTGGTACTAAACAACAATTTGGTCTCTAAACCTGCCATCAGTGATTTCCAGAATATAGAAGTGAATTTTGTGTCTCGGTCAGATACTATCTCTCTCGGCATGTCGTGCAGTCAGAAAACCTCTTTCATGAATACTTGTGCGATATCTATCGCCTTGCAGGTCGATTTGATGGGGATGAAATGAGCAGACTTGCTCAGTTTATCCACCACTACCATAATGGCGTCATTCTGTTTGGTTGAAGTTGGTAATCCAGTGATAAAATCCATGGAGATGGTTTCCCGTTTCCATTCTGGGATGGGTAAAGGGTGTAATAGTCCTGCTGGGTGTCGATGTTCTGTTTTAACCTGTTGGCATTCTATGCATTGGGCCAAATATTTGGCTACGTCCTTCTTCAATCCCAGCCAGTAAAATTGTTTTCGGGTGGCGGTAATCATTTTCTGGTATCCTAGGTGACCAGTGTAGGGTCTTTTATGTAGTTCATCCATGATGAACCTCTTCAAGTCGTCACAATTGGGAATGTACAATCTCTCTCTATAGGTGAGTAGACCTCCATCGGTCATCTGATAGCCTTCGTATTTTTCCCCCGTGGGTTCTTGTTGTAGGTACAGGGTCACATTTCGGGTGAAGTGATCTATTTCTTGTGCCTCTTTGACTTTGTTCTTGACATCTATCTTGCAGGTACTCACTGCTGCCAGGTGAATTGTTCTCATGCTTCTGCTAAGGGAATCGGCCACCCTATTCTCCTTCCCTTTAATGTGTTTGATTTCAAAGTCAAATTTTCTAAGGAGGGCCATCCATCTAGCTTGTCTAGCATTGAGCTTGGGTTGATCAAAACAAATACCGTAATCCACAGTGATCTGTCATAAGCACAAATTTCCTTCCTAGGAGGTAATGCCTCCACATTTTTAAGGCATGCACTATGGCAGCCAATTCTAGATCACGAGTCACATAGTTGACCTCATGTTCATTCAATTTTCGGGATTTGTAGCAGATCACCTTTCCTTCTTGCATAAGGAC
The DNA here is from genome assembly GCA_009831015.1 of Picea engelmannii. Lineage (NCBI taxonomy): Eukaryota > Viridiplantae > Streptophyta > Pinopsida > Pinales > Pinaceae > Picea > Picea engelmannii. Next base: position 617,016 of record ML792465.1, on the reverse strand, counting down.
TCCCCCGAGCCCTTCCTTACAGGCATCTGTGCACATAAGGAAGTCATCTTCTGGGTCAGCAATTTTCAACACAGGTGCATGGGTTAGTAGATGTTTCGGGGTTTGAAATCTTTCTTTGCATTGCTGTGTCCATAGAAATTTTGTCCTCTTCTTCTGGAGGGCAGTGATTGGACAACCAATCTTGGAGAAATATTTTATAAATCTCCTATAGTATCCCACCAATCCCATAAAGGATCTGATGTCTGAGACATCCTTTGGGGTAGGCCATTCCATGATAGACCTGATCTTGTCAGGGTCTACTGCCACCCCTTCTTCAGACATAACATGTCCCAAGTAATGTATTTGCTTCTGAAAGAAGTCACACTTGTTGAATTTAGCATAGAGCTGATGCTCTCTTAGCACTTGCAGCACAAGTTTAAGATGTTCCTCATGTTCTTCTCTATTCTTAGAGTAGATTAATATGTCATCAATGAAAACTAGTACAAATTTATCTAAAAATTTACTGAGTACATTGTTCATTAAGCACATGAAAGTGGCAGGGGCATTGGTTAACCCAAATGGCACTACCACAAACTCATAGTGACCATACCATGTCCGGAAAGCGGTTTTATGGATGTCTTCACCCTTAATTCGGACTTGATGGTATCTCAACCTCAAGTCAATTTTTGAGAAAACAGACGCACCTCCCAACTGATCGAATAGATCATCGATCCTATTCAAGGGGTATTTATTCTTTATGGTTAATTTATTAAGTTGTCTGTAATCTATACACAGTCTAAGGGTGCCATCCTTCTTTTTCACAAACAAGACCGATGCTCCCCATGGGGACACGCTGGGTCGAATATAACCTTTGCCCATCATTTCTTTCAATTACAATTTGAGTTCAACTAACTCAGGCGTGCTCATCCGGTAGGGTGTTCTAGACACCAGCACCACTCCTGGTGTGAGTTCTATCGAGAAGTCAATGTCTCTTCTCGGAGGTAGACCCGGTATCTCCTCTAGAAACACATCTCGGTATTCTCTCAGGATAGGGTGATCATTAGGGCTTGGATCTGTACCTTCCGTTGTTTTCAACACCTGTATTGCATATAGGGGACATCCCTTTCGACAATACTTCCTCATTTGCAATGCTGATATTTGTCTCACTGAGACCGGTTTTCGGATCCCTTGAAGGGCTATCCTTTTTCCTTCTTCACTCACACATTCTAAGGTTTTATAGTAACAGTCCAGTTTGGCTTTATGGGCGGCCAGCCAGTCCATACCAATCAACAGATCGTATGATCCCAGGGGTAATACATTAAGGGTTTCTTGGGTGAGGAATTCACCCAACATTAATTGGCAGGCTGGTATGGCCTCTACCACCTTTCTTTTGGTGCCAGTGGCTAACTGTACCAACCATGGTTTAGTTTGCTTCTGTGGCTTTAGATTACACTTATCAACAACTCTAGGGGATATATAACTCAAATTTGAACCAAGGTCAATCAAAACAGACACCAGATGGTTGAAAATCATACCTTCTATTTCCACCACTGAAGCTTGGTGGTCAACTTGGTTATTATCCAAGGCTGCATAAATTTGCGGCACACTCCTTGCCACATCATTGATTGTGGTAGCTTCCTGCATGTTATAAACCTTTCGACTGTTCTGTTGTCGGTGTGGACAGTCTCTTCAGAGATACTCTCCTCCGCAATCCCAACATTCCAAAGGTTTTCTCTTTGGGTTAGCAGTCTTTACTGGTATAGGTCCAGAAGTTTTATTTCCGTCTGTCGAGGGAAAGTTCTGCTGGCGTACACTCTAGGTTGGAAAGTTCATTTTGTGGTTCTTCTTGTAGTTTTTCAATCCCGTGGATTTGTTCCCCATTTTTTGAAATCTCAAACCACTCTTTTGTTTCCATTCTCCACGAGTCTCTACCCGATGTCCATATTGTTCATGACAATATGCTTCCTTCCTTATGGTGTCTTCTAGGGTCTTTGGCTCGTCAAATTCAATTCGGTTCTAGTATTCCTTGGGTAGCCCACTGATGAAGCGTTGTGCCTTCGCCTTCTCTACTTTGATGTAGGGTACATATCTCAGTAAGTTGAGGAATTTGTTGACATACTCCTCCATAGTGAGTTGTCCTAGTTTGAGTTCATAAAACTCTTTAGCCTTCTCGTCGAAATACCTTTCCGACAAATACTTCTTCTGGAAGTACTTCTCAAATTGTTTCCAAGACAGGTCCTCTTCGTGGACCCCTTTCATATTCTTTAGGTCTTTCCACCATATGGAAGCCTTTCCATTCAGATTGAAAGTGGCCACTCGGGCCTTCAAGTTCTCTGAGAAATCATGGACTCTGAAATATTTCTTCAGTCCAAGTAGCCAAGCCTCAGCTTCCTCTCCCTTCTTTATCTCATCGTTGAAGGAGGGAGGTTTGGCCTTTTTAAATTCCTCAAATTTATGGCTCTTGGAAGTCTTTTGCTTCTTTTGTTTCTTTTGGGAATAGGAACTGGTACTACTGCTGGAAGAGCCTTCTGAATCACCAGCTTCCTTCTTAGTGGAATCGTTTAGCACTGGTCCTTTACCTCTGGGGTGGACCTTTCTGGATGTGCTTCTCTCAGTGTGGCCACTGACACAACCACAATTCTACATCTCAGGTTCATGCTGCATCTGTCGTTGTAGGTCAGATAAGCTCTACAGTAGAACTGCATTAATTTCAGTTTGCTTTTCTTGTTCTTTCATCATCCTTTCATTATCGACCTTGCAGCTTTGCAATTCGACCATGAGACTCCTCACAGTCTCAGTTAGGTCTGGAGGGGTTGCTATTGCTCTTCTCTCATCAGAATCTTCGTCTCTGTTGTGGGAGCCTTCTCCCACTTCTTGGTGAGTCACCATACGCTGCATCTGTAGATTCCCATGGTTGATCGTCTTCTTGAGTGAAAAGACAAACACTGACTATTAGTTCAAGAGTTAAATTCATTTTTATAAATGGCACATAAATTCATAACACTTTCACATGCATACGCAGTCGGGTTTTCATTTTCCAGGTTCTTAATCTTGGGAAAGATAGTTAAGTCAGGGGGTTACTCCTCATAGGAGTGCTTCGAACAGAGTTTATGCATGAATCGTGCATGAGCCCAATCAGGCCAAGTGTTGTAACCATGCTCTGATACCACTTTGTAACACACCCACTACCATAAATCAAAATTTTTGGTTGTTTTCTCAATAATGAGAATCCTTGGAGCGTGTAGCATCAAAATGCAAATCCCCGAGTCGCATGTCTTCTATTTACCTACCCAGCTCTCTGTACATAACCGTGGTCTTATGTCCCTTTCCGTCAGGATTTCTGTTCCCAACAATCCCGACGCGCTTAAATTCTCGTTAGCCCTCTAGGCTAGGTTCTTGGTTTGCATGACCTCCTCTATATGACCACGGTCATAACTCCCATCAGGGCTACGAGGTTTCTAATGTCAAAATTCATTCACCCCCAAGACTCGCGATCCTTCGAATGTGCCCCTAGCGCATTAGCCCTCTAGGCTAAGCCTGTGGTCCACGTGACCACTACCCCGTAATCGTAGTCAAACCTCTACGTCGGGGTTTCAGGGTTTTCAATGTCGATGTGCATACGCCCATGGGATTCATGATTCTCCAATTCCTGACACACCTTTGCCTCAGCTAGCCCTCCTAGCTCAGCTCTGGTCCACGTGACCGTTACCCGGGGTCCACAACCTTACCCCGTCGGGGTTTCGCGTTTTGCGATTTCATAAGGGGTAAACACCACGTCCACGGGATTCCCAATATCCCGATGAACCAAACACCGAGGGATGGCTTCCCTTGTCAGGACTTTCCTAATCACTTTGATCTCCTCCACACATCTCTCTAAATGGATGGCCCAGATCCTTGTCGAGATTTCGGGACTTTCGATGTCCTGGTTTCTTCGACCTCAGGAATGTCGATTTCCTGATTTTTCGACTCTCGTCAGATTTTTGACACATGTCCCTTTGAACGGACAGCTCGGATTATGTCGGGGTTTTCACCTAGGACTTCCCCGTCCTCCTGTCCCTAGAAATGCCGAGTTCCCAATGCGCCAAATGCCAATGGTGCTTGATCTCCGCCATGTGTCCTCTGCCAATGGATGATCTAGTTCCTTGTTGGGATTTCGAGAATTTTGATGTCCTGTATCCTTCGACCTTAGAAATTTCGATTCCCCGATTTCTCGACTCTCACCGGATCCCTGACACGCATCCCAAATAATGGGTGGTTCTGATCTCGTCAGAATATTGTGCTTCATGACTTCGTAGCTTCTGTTGCCAAGATCACGGGCTTCAACCTACGAAACCCCGATACACGATCCTACATGTAGATCCGACGGTTCTCCTGCGACCCAGATCCAACAGCTACCCTTCTTCCTCACTCCTCGTGTCTTGCGACTTAGAGTACCAAATGATTGGACCCTTACCCTGTGAACCTCCGAGTTCACGAGATCCCTAGATCTCTGCCACCTATCCTCCTCGGATGGACGGCTCGGACCCTCTCCTGGCTTCGCCATTTGTGACTTGGAGCATCCAACTTTTGGACTCCTACTTTGTGAACCTCCGAGTTCATGAGTTCCCTAGATCTCTGCCACCCGTCCTCCTTGGATGGACGGCTCTGATCCTCTCGTGGCTTCGCCATGCGTGACTTGGAGCATCCAACTTTTGGATTCCTACCTCGTGAACCTCCGAGTTCATGAGTTCCCTGGATCTCTTCCACTTGTCCTCCTCAGATGGACGGCTCGGATCCTTTTTCCCCTATTCACAAGGCTTAACCCTCATCTATCTCCCTATGGATCTAACGACTGTTGGGTTTCCTAGCTAAGATCTGATGGTTCAGATCGGTCCCGATGCCGCACCCTTTCCTACTGCTCTTTGGATGTGGAAAAACCAACGGTCCATATGTTCTCATGGACCCCGGGGGTCTACGATTCAGATTTCCTTGCTATTCACGAAGATAGTGGAGAAAGGGTTAATGGAAATTAACACCCTCATTTATTCCTTCGATTTAACGATCGTGAATGAACACAGACTCCCTGACAGGATCTCATCCGTTGATCAATACTTATCCCTATGCTTCTACTTCGGGATTTTAAGAGGGCCATTCCTCTTTATATAGGGTTGCTAAGACTTGCACATTCAAGTCCTTTTTCCAGATTCTTGGTAAACCCTTCCAAGGAGGAAATCTCTACAAGAGATCTATTCCGGGGCTTTCTGGGAGATGGGTGAAGGGAAACAACTTCCCGAGAATGGGCTGGAAGCCTAACATAATTCAACCTATAATTAGATTCATTTATCAACTTAAATCATGCATGGCCTCCTCTATTATAAGCATATGTCTATAAATTCTTATCAAAACATTGCACAAACATTCTTACACTGAAATCGTTCACAACTTCACAGGTTTATGAGCATATACATATTGTATCATTCTATGAATTTCAAGATGCAATATGTAAAAAAAACACTTATCAGAAGTGACTTCAGAAATGGGTGCAACTGCTGAGAAGGGTGCTCATTTCCACCCAACCGTAGGCATAGTGACTCCCAACGGATTTACCACTAGCCACCCCCGAGCTGAGACCACAATGTTGTTGAGACTGTGTCTCTCTGTCTGCCAGTGACCAGGAGTGAAGGTTGCAATCCTTCCTCTCTGCTATCACTCACTCTGTGTAATGCCAGAGTTCCCCTCGCGTTTTCCCTCTCAATCGCCTCTGCCATACACCTTATCCTCTAGCAAGGTTGCGTGTGGCGCGATTTCCCTCGTACTGATTAGGCCTGACGGCTCTACCGATAGGCGGTTCACCATCCCATCCCTCATCAAGCCATCCGCCTACTAGTCTGCGAGCCATTAATTTTTAGGGCCAGCGAGCCGCTTTTGGTTCTCCGGGCCAGTGGAGTCCAAATACGGTATTTAATTCTCGGTGGAAGTTAACGCCACCTTTTTAGGTGCCTTCCACTACCATCGTGGTCTCTTTTCTGCACATCCCCTCTCAATAGTCCTGCAATGATTCAAAATGTTATTCACATTCATTGACCTCTTCCTGTAGGTCCATTTACATCACATATTCATACTTATGAGTTTTCCATGGTCCTTGGCCAGTCCAGTTATATTTACAAACTGGGGGAAACAGGGTGTTACATAGACACTAACCCCATGTGTAATTAAATAGTAGATTAGACTTTCTTTATGCTGAAACAAAGTTTAAAATCAAGTTTAAAATAGAGTTTAAAACAAAGTTTTAGAACATAATTTTAATTCATTCTTTCTTTGACAGAACTTTAGTGGATGGATAGTATTAGTTTTAGTTTTTATTTTTAGATTGATTATCTAATTGTTGTTTAAGTTTTTCTCATTTAATTTTCCATTTAGTTTTCTCAATTGCTTACTTACTTTATGCTGGAATAGTATTTAAATTTATGTTTTGTGAGTATTTTCCCTTTTTGCAATTTGAATTATTAAATAGGATTAGTCTAGTTTATTTCATGCAATTTCCATTTCTTAGATTTAGGTTGTAATTTCAATTCATAGTTCAAATTGAGTTTAGTGTAGTATGAGTTTTCTTATGTAGTATAGAGTGCAATTGAATTTCATAGCATAGTCTCATTATATTGTTAATGGTTAATGCATGATTAAATAAATCACATGGATATGCAGGATAATTGATGTTGTTTTCATAATGGCTAAGTTCTCACTGGATTGTCTAATTCACACTTTTCACTTTGCTATTGAATTCAATATCAAGTTTATCCCTCTTGAATTATATTTCATCGTTAAATGCCATCGTGATATTATAAGACATCGGAGACATAACCATCAGGCACTATATTTGAGTGTTTCTCGCTTTCATAAGTTAGAAGATAGTTTCATGCTTTCATAGGTTAGAAGATAGTTTCTTTATTTCATAGCTTAGGAGAAAGTTTCCTTGGTTTTGTAGGATAGATAGGATTTTGCTTTGGTAGATTAAAGAATATTTTGCTTATCATAGGTTAAAGATTAGTTGTTAATTGCTTTTATTATCATAATGCTTTCAATTTAGTAGATTTCCTTTTGTAAATTAGAAATAGTTGTGAAATTTAAATTAAGAATAGAGTTCACTTGTCTATTAGCTTAGTTAGTTTCTTATTGAATAACCTTAATTAGTTTACTTGCTGTAGAAGTTATCCTAGGTTAGTTAGTTGTTTACTTGCTTTGATAGGTTAGTTGCTTGCTTGTGTATTTTCTTGCTTTCATAGGATAATTGCTTATTGAATTTAAGTAGGCTAGTTAAAGTAGTTTTCTATTTCTATTTGCTTATTAGATGAACAATTTGCTTTTGCTTATTGTTATGAATGAACTAGTTTGCTTTAAGTAGGGTTTTCATTTGCTTTCCTAGAACTATCCACCGATCCTTCGTTCAAAGGTTACTTAGGATAAATAGTTTGAATTCCTTAGTAGGGTTTGATCATTAGTATTCCTTGCTTGAGTAGATTAGCCCTTAGATAGCCACTTCCTTAGTTAGACTATACTACTACGAATCCTTCTACCTTGGCATATATTTTTCTACAACTCTAAGTTTACTTTCCCTGGGTTGACAATTTAATTGAGGGATTTTAGTGTGTTTTTAGTGCATATAGAACACCCATCATTTTTGGTGCCATTGTCGGGGAGTTGTCTTAAGGTAGGAAATAGTTAGGAAATAGACCATTTCTAGACCTTAGCACTAGATTGGTGGTGGGGGAAATTTAAGACGAGAGGTAAGAACTTGCACATCTGCTATTGCAGGCTCCCCGAAACCCAATGGTAGTTTTTCTTTTTTCTTTTTGTTTGCTTTCATGAACAGACCTAGAGATACAAAAGGTAGATACATTAAATCTAAATCAGACCTTTCAACAAACGTTCCTTTCGACCTTTTGGGGGGAAGGAACATTCCACTTATAAACTCCACAGATAGATACCAAAAAATAGGAACTATCTCAATCCAAAGAGCTAAAGCTGTCTCTCAAGAGACTAACACATGGAGAACTATAGAATAATAAATTGAAGCATCACTCATACTGGGATAGGAGGCAAGACCACTCGAGCCCTCCGCAGAACCAAACAATACAACCTTTTCTTTTACACCACCACTAGGAGATCCTAACTTTGAGGACATCATAGACCCTGAACAGGTGAATATTTTGTTTGGTAGTTCAGCCAATGTAATTATCTCTCAAATTGACACAGAAACTTTGGCACCAATAATCTCAGCTCGCTCGAGTAGAGTCCCATATATCCAATCAGTAGGAAGACCTTTCCATCAAAGGGAAACCTAGTTCTCTTCAAAGATAAAACCATCTAGGTACTCTCTTTTTGGAAACCAAACCAACATGGATGATCAGGAGGACCATAACAATGTAAGACATGGGGAGGAAGAAGAAGAAGCTGGAAACCAAACCAAAACTACCTTCGGGTTTCCAATTTTGGACAACACCTCAAATGTCAACATGAAGAATATTCCTCTCTCAGCACTGCCTACCTTTTATGGTAAAAGAAGTAAAGATCCAGATACCTTCGTATTTGAGTTCGACATCTTGTGTAGGAGATACAACTACTTACAATATGCCCATAAACTAAAACTCTTTCCTTCCACACTCAAGGACTCTGCACTAAGATGGTTCACGGGGTTGGGCAAATCCAGCATTAGGTCTTGGCAAGCCATGAAATATATCTTTCCTAATAAGTACCAAGACTACTGCAAGACCAAATAATCTTGTAATGACATTTTTAAAATCCAACAATTAGAAGACGAGAATCTCGAGGACTATATGGAACGGTTGCATACATCTCCTAGAAGTCAGAATACCATGACCTCCCAGAGGATGCAGTTAGGGCTATTTTCCTTAAGGGAATTTCAGAACAATACCTAGAGATGATTAACCTGATGAAATCAGGTGACATCTCCCATAAACCATTTTCCAAAATATGTGAAATGTGTAAGAATTACTCAATGAGTAGAGCTAAGACATGAAAGAACGTTTAGGACCCTTATAACAAAAACTTAAAACCAGTTAGTCAAGGTGGTATCATAAGAGCCGAGATAGGGAACCTTTTAGAAAACTTCAAGATAGATATCTTAAGCACAATAGGTTCCCATTCGGACACCCTAAAAATTAAAAAGAAATAGGAGGAGGAAAATGCCGCAATGAGCATATATTGCCAAAGATGCAGGAGGAAGCATTCCTCAGAGGAATGCCCATTAGATAACATTTCAATTTGTGGCTTCTGCACAGAGGACCACTCAATTGAAAAATGTCCGTCATTGCCTTCTTTTTTAGCCATATATAGGAGTGGGGATCCCGGGGAGTCCTCTTATGCACCTAGGAGTCCATGGCAGCCTAGGAACTAGCCTACATACCCAGATCCATAATCCAAAGTTCCACCCTATTTTCAACAACAACAACAGTGGAACACACCAAGTTGGAAAAATTGGCCTACTCAGCACCAACATCCTTGGATTCAAGGATGGAGAGGAGGACATAACCAAGGATACCCTCAAGATCCACCTATATCTATGTCAAACCATCCTTATCCTCAGTTTCCACCAAACACTCTGCAACTTTTGCCAGGTTTTGTTCCACCACCTTTACCTCCTATTCCACAACAATAACCACAACAATATCATAATGTAAGATCCCTGAGACGGACACTATTACCGACACAACCAGTTCCGAATCCCAATAATAATCCCCCTCAACCTCTTCACAATGTTGAGATGCATGACTTACTGACATATATTATTACTCTTGTTCCATTACAGGAAATTCAACTAAGATCAGGAAAATTTATGGATAGGCAAAGACCTTCAGTCGTCATCCAGGGAAAAGAAGAAGAAGAAACCACCAAACAACCCATGGATGACACTAGGTGGGGAGATGTTATTATTCCTAAGGACCAAGAACCCAATCTTCCCCAAAATGAACCTTCAGAAATTACGAAGGCCCCTCCTTATCCAGATAGATTAGTAATCGAGAAACCTACCACCCGACCGGAATTTGACATCTTGAATGAATTGAAGAATATTTGTGTCAAGATTCCCTTGATTCAAGCCATTAAAGTCATGCCAATCTGTAGTAAGGTAGTCAAAGAATTGTGTATTAAGAAGCCAGGTAGGAAGCAAAAGGACCCTCCTACAATACATTTGGTAGGAGGACTTTCCGAGTACATATCAGAGCAACCAAAACTAGCAAAATATGGGAACCTAGGAAACCACGTAGTGACCATAACCATTAATGAGGTCTCCATTGGAAACACTATCATATACCTAGGGGCAACCGTCAATGTTATGACCGCTACTACCTTGGAGCAATTACAGTTACAACCTCTTCTTAGGCATACTCCAACCATTTTGGAATTAGTAGATAAGACCAGGGTTATACCTGAAGGAATTTTAGATGATATCATGGTTACTTTAGCCTTATGGGAGTACCCAGTAGATTTTCTTGTCATCCACTCAAAGGATCCTAGCAAAGGCCATCCCGTCATTTAAGGAAGACCTTGGTTAGACATAGCCAATGCATTTATTGGCTGTAGAGAGGGAGAAATGACCTTCTCAAATGGACTTTCTATCCATAAGCTCACCATATACCCTCTGGCTCAACCTATCATGGAGAATCTATGGTGGCTTGAATGTCCATATGAGAATGAGGACTGGGAAGAACCCGTATTGGAAAGTTACCATGCATGGGCACTTCATGAGCACACAACAGAAAATGTGCTAAACTAGTTTATCTATGCTATCACATGTGTGGAATTTCCACAATCTTTTCCCCAATTTGAGTACAAGTTTGGGGAAGAATTTCAGGAAAAATTGGACCCATTCATTTTGTCTTCGACATCTTTATCTTCGAGATAGATGAGTCTGCCATGTCTTATACTATGCCCTATGAGATTAGTCCAGGGAAATTTTTACATATAAACTCCAGGCTAGATGTAGACCAACAAAGACAATTAGTAAATATCCTTAAAGAACAAGCAAGGGAATTCACTTGGGAATACACTGACATGAAAGGTATACACCCTGAAATATGTATCCATCACATATATACTTAGGGTGAAGTAACACTTGTTAGGCAACCCCAGAGAAGGATGAACCCAACACTCAAGGATATAGTCAAGGAGGAGATCCAAAAGTTATTAAATGTTGGATTTATTTATCCCATATCCAATAGTAAGTAGGTATCCCCGCTTGTAGTGGTTCTAAGGAAAGTGACCGGGAAATGGAGAATTTGTGTTGATTTCCAGGAACTCAACAAAGCCATTCTGAAAGATTACTTTCCTCTTCCTTTCATTGACCAAGTTCTGGATACCTTGTCTGGAAAGAAGTATTTTTCCTTTTTAGATGGGTACAACGGGTAAAATAAGGTTCTTGTAGCACCCCAGGACCAGGACGAGACTACCTTTACTTGTCCTTAGGGAACCTATGCCTATAGGGTCTTACCATTTGGATTGTGTAATGCTCCTACCACATTTCAATGAGAAATACTAGGGATATTTGTAGATATTATTCATGATTGTGTGGAGATCTACATGGATGACTTCACATTTTATGGAAACACTTACCATGAAGCCTTCGACGACTTAGAAAAAGTCCTTATTAGATGCCAAGAAATGAACATGTATCTAAGTCATGAAAAATGTAAAATGTCGTTGATTGAAGGAGTGGTTCTAGGACATCATGTTTCATTTGAAGGGATAAAAGTCGATCTTGCAAAGATTGAGGTCATCGTTAGAATCTTCCACCTCCCAAGACCCAGAAAGAGGTGAGAATATTTATTGGACATGCCGCATACTATCGACGGTTTATTGAAAACTTTACAAAGATTGTTGCACCCATGTTTGGATTACTAATAAAAGATGTTGATTTTGTTTGGACTGAGAAGTGTCAAACTGCCATTGAAACCTTGAAATCCAAGTTGTTTGTGGCACCAGTTCTTAGAGGACCCAATTGGACTCTCCCATTTCATATATTCATTGATGCCTCCGACACCACAATAGGAGGAGTATTAGGGAAAAAAGAAGACCAACAGTCCTATGCCATTTATTTTGTGAGCAAGAACTTTTCCCCTACTGAGTTAAATTATACAATTACCGTGAAGGAATTCTTGGCAATAGTTCATGCTATCAATAAGTTTCATCATTACATTACAGGTTACGAAGTATTTTTACATACAGATCATTCCGCCATTACATTTCTCGTGAATAAACCCATAACTAATGGCCGAGTGACTAGGTGGCTCCTGCTATTGCAAGAATTTAATATCACTGTGCTTGACTGACCTGGAAAGGATAATGTGGTAGCTGATTTTATTTCGCAAATAAAAAATGAGGATGACGATATCCCTATAGATGATAGTTTCCTAAATGAGCACCTTTTTCCCCTCTCTGTCAATACCCCATGGTTTGCGGATATGGAAAACTATTTGGCTACTAGGAAGTTACCATCTCATTTGTCACCTCATGAAAAGCGTAAAATTATTACAGAGAGTGCTAATTACTCCTGGGTTGGCCATGAAATTTTTCACACAGGTCCTGATTTAATTATTCGTAGATGTGTCTAAGCAGATGAGATACCAAAAATACTATGAAGTTGTCATGATGGACCTTTTGGTGGTCATTTTTCTGACAAACACACAACATATAAGGTGCTACATTTAGGTTACTACTGGCCTAGCATTTTCAAAGATGCTGCCAAGTATGTGAGAAGTTATGATAGTTTCCAAAGGATAGGAAGATCTATGTCAGCTAACAAAATTCCCTTGCATTCCCAAGTTATGATAGAACCTTTCGAAAAATGGGCCCTTGACTTTGTAGGACCAATTTCTCCCATGTCTCGTAAGAAAAACTATATTTTGGTTTGTACAAACTATGTCACCAAGTGGGTAGAGGAAAAATCCCTATTTAGGGCTACAAAAAAATCTATTGTTGAATTCATCTATGAAGACATCTTTACGCACTTTTGTGTCCCTCGTTAAATTGTTACAGACCACGGCACTCAATTCACTTCCAAGATGATGAAAGAGCTAACAAAGAAATATGGAATTAAACACTGTAAATCTTCTCCATACCACCCACAAGCTAATGGTCAGGTAGAGTCTACAAACAAAGTTATGGAAGCTATATTGACCAAGATTGTTCAATTGCATCATCGGGATTGGGTTGATAAGCTTCCAAAATCTTTGTGGGCATACTGGATCACCTGGAGAAATACCACTAGGCATACCCCTTATGAGCTAGTGTATAGGAAATAAGTACTTATACCAATAGAATTCCAAGTAAGGACCTTCCGTATTGCCGCAGAATTGATATTAAACTTAGACAAGGCTCAGAAGCAATGATCCCTACAATTGAATGAGTTGGATGAAATCAGGTAAGATTCCATCCAACGAACAATATTAGTCCAAAACCAGAGGAGCAAGTGGCATGAAAAGTTTATTAAGAAGAAACACTTCCAACTTGGTGATTAGGTTTTGTTGTTTGATTCTTGATTCAAAACCTTCAAAGGAAAACTCACCACCTGGTGGTTGGGCCCTTACGAGGTAGTAATTGTATATGAAAATGGAGCTGTGAAAATCAAAACAATTGATGATGGACAAGTCTCCTTTGTAGTAAATGGACAGTGACTCAAATTTTATCATAAGCCCATTTCCAAAGAGGATTTTCTACAGGTCATGTCAACTAACAAGGCATTGGCCTTATTAGATGGGGAAGTCCCCCCTTTTTCTTGAAAAGTTTTCTTAATTTTCTACTGTACATATGTAAATAGTTTTTGAATTTTGTTAATAAAGCAATTCTAGAGATTTCTGTAAGTATTTATTTCACTAGGAGTAGACAATTTCAAGGAAATATAAAAGAAGGATTTTTCTTCAAAACATTGTTACACTTGAATTTTGTTGTTCGCTAAGCATCAAATGAATATTGACTTGCTATAATTAACCATATTTTTGCAAACATTTTCATTTTCTTACGACAGTCTAAAGTAGTTTCTCTTGAAACTCTTCACCACTATATAAGGAAGTGATACCATAACCATCAAGATTTGAGGTCTCTCGTACAAATTTTCCCAAGAAAACTGAGTAAGTGAGTAAAGTGTCTTTATTAAAGAGTAATAGGGAGGTTTGATTAGCGGTTAGTTATGGAAACATCACAATAACTTACAAAAGAAGAAAGTGAGTTGAGCCTACAGATACCTTTCTATTCTTTCTCAATGGTACCATCCACTACACACTAAATATCTTGATTATATCATATCTTTAGATAGGCCATGTCCGCTTAAGTTCCCCTTACATAAGGACAATCACTAAGTAGTATAAGGGAAAGTCATCCTCTAACATAAATACCATCCCAATTAAAAAGAAAAAAAAAAGAAAAAGTTGTTTTCAGAGTTGCCCCCCATCTTCTTGCATAAAGAAATCTTATACTAAAATATTAAAATATGGAGGGCCATTCTTTGAGGGTGTAAGAGGATAACTCATTGGGATACTGAACAGTTCTGCTAGCAATGGGTATCGGCTTGTGGTATGACTAGGTAAAACCACCAGATTACTGAACATGCTTGCTGGCAACGGGGCATTCTACCTAGTGAGGATGGTAATATGACAAAAAATAAATAATAAATTTAAACTTGTCCTGATGTACGACATTACTTGCAGACAAAGCTGACATGAAGTATGTATGGTTAAGCTAAGGTTAATGAACTCCATAAACTTTCCATTGGGAACTAAGTCTGAGACTATCTTGAAACTCTCTTGCCTACCTCTTCTTATCTATATATAGGATCTCTTATCTTATAGGTGGGGCCATCTTCTAACCGTCTCATCAGACCAATATGTGAAATCTATCTTTACACTTTACAAACTATAAACCTTTGGCTATTGGGAGAACTGACTGGTTTCCTATACTTTTGATTGTGAGGTGTCACAATACTCAGGTGTGGGGAAGGGGTTCATGAATTGACAAATTATCATTGCCTAGAGAAGTAAATCTTTGTAAATTTTTTTGTATTATTTTCATGATATAGGTTACTACATCAACAATCATTTTATTTTTGAAGTGCTAAACTCCTATTTGCTATAAATTGCTAAACATATACTTAATAGACCACTTTATTGATTCATTTTCGTTATAGGTTGTTCATTGTAGGTTTGACATTACATGTCCTATGCTTGTTATAAGATGTTCATTGTAGGTTTGACATTACATGTTCTATGCAAGTGGATTGACTGATCATGGTGGAAAAATCAACAACAGTGGAGCATTTTGCCTCTACTCTTAACCATTGTGACTGTCAAAAACATTTCAATATTGCAGGCTATCCATTATAGGAGGTAAAAATGTATTTAACACAGAGGTTCCGTATGAAGTGTTGTATGAGGTGTCGTATGAAGTGTCATATGAGGTTCCAAACGAAGTGTTGTATGAGGTTCCAAGCGAAGTACCATATGAAGTTACACACCAGTAACTATCTACAAATTTAGGTAACTAGAATCAATGATATTTAATTGAATTGGTTGAAGGAAATTAAGATCGAGGATGAAAACTTTAGATATGTTCATGATCAAATGTCCAAGTCAAAAGACTTGGACATTAATCTAACTGCACATCATTAAGCTTTCCCCCAAAAACGTGCATTTGAATTAAAAATTTCCCACACATGGAAACTCGTGCGTGCATGTGTCCAAGCAAATCCACCCTAGGCGCATTCAAAAATGGGTTGGGGTTACTTATTATCCCAATTCACCTCTGCCATTTGCCTTGCCCCTGTCTTAGAGAACGTGCTAAACCTTTATCATCCCTTCCCCTATTCAAATTGTGCTTGGCCCTTGCTCAATTCATGTTATTCCTTGGCTCGATTGCACCCTCTCTTGGTGAATTTTGAATCTATTTATTTATTCACCTCATCACAATGCCCAAGAGGTATGAAGCCTCTTCCTATGTAGATATTTTCTCCATTCCTGAGTTTGCACAGTGCAGAGAGGTGTTTTTGTGCGCAGTCGGAAGCCATTTTTATCCCACTTGCAGGGCCATGATGATGGCATATCCATGCAATTTGCCCTCAGTTTTTATGGAAAGACAACGCATGTGGGGTCTCTTAGATTTGGGGTCTCAGAAGAATTCATTATTGTAGCCATGAAGCTTCCAAGAGTGGGAGATAAATGGTTTAAGAACCACCAGCTGTTGCGCTCAAGCTATAACAAGGTTTTTAATTCAGAATTCCATAACATCTCAGGAGAAAAAGGATATTCTAAGGAATGGATAAAAGAGTAATTGATAAACCCTCTCATAGTCATCACTAGGTTGATCACATGCGAAGGTAGATATTCCACTTTCAAATCATGTCATTTCAGATTGTTAGCTCATTTTCAATTCAATAATCCTTTTAGCTTTCCGTTCTGCTTTCTAAAGATCTTGGAGAAGATGTCCTTTCAAGTA
This sequence comes from Picea engelmannii, assembly GCA_009831015.1. Lineage (NCBI taxonomy): Eukaryota > Viridiplantae > Streptophyta > Pinopsida > Pinales > Pinaceae > Picea > Picea engelmannii. The sequence continues at coordinate 600,561 of ML792465.1, read as the reverse complement.
AGGAATAATGTAACCAACCCCTACAATAGCCTCTTTCACCATGCCCTGATCAAACTCCTTGTTCTAGCAGAATTAGAGAAACATGGGAAAACTTGGGATGCATTCATCTATCAATTTGCAAACCCTCACTTGACAATTAATCCTGGAAAAAAGACACTTTTTCTAAGGACTATTTCTCCATCCAAGCCTCACTCTCCAAGGACTCCAAACCCCCCTACAAAAACCATTTCTTTACCGAAACAATTCAAGAAGCTTGTTGAAACCCCTGCATCCTCATCAGGTAAAAAGACCAAGAGTAAAGATCAAAAGAAGCCAATTGCTAACCTTCATATGAATTCAATATCTCTTGATCCCACACCTAAAAATATCCAAGAAGTGATTCAATAAGACTTTCCTATAGTTCCCACAAATAGGAGAGGAGCCAATCGATTTGAAAAAGGACCCTTTCAAAAGAGTACCTAGAGCACAAGAGAAAAACCTTATGCAAAACCCCTGCCTACTTCGGACCCTATCCAAGTGTCCTCCGATCTTGAGATCCCTCACAAGAGACTTAGGGAAGTTTCGACAGATGGATTAGAGCCTCAAAGAAAGAAAAAATCAGAACCTACCTCTCCTTATAAACCCCCTATTACTCCTACTTCACCCATGCCTACCCTAGATCCTAACAATGATAGATTGTCCACATATTTCAAAGGGTCTAATCCTTCCTCTGAGATAAATGATTCTTCCCCAGCCATTGAGAAGCTACAGAAAGAGAATTCTCAGCTGCTCCAATAGATGGATAAAAGGAAGACAATGGACACACATTTTCACCATGATAATGTAGTCCTCCTGTTGAAATAATGTAACTGCGAAGAGCATTCTTATTATTATTTTGTTATTGGATTAAATCCCCATTGTGGATTAATCATGTCATTATTATTATTGGATTAAATCCCCATTGTGGATTAATCATGTCATTATTATTATTATTGTTATTGGATTAATCCCCATTGAGGATTAATCATGTCGGTAATTGTATAAGGACCAAATCCCCTTTTGTGGATTGGTCATCGGACAATTACAAAGTGAAGAATAAGAAGTCGGCCCCAACAGTTATAATGGAAGGGCCAAAATTAATTAAAGGTGGGTTTACCCACCTAGTGTGAGAGGTCGGCCCTGCCAGATGGTGACTCTTCACACGTGCCATATTGATATAAATAAGAGGCTAGCGCCTCACTTCTAAGACACACTTCACTTGCTCATTCTCTTATGAGGCAAGTTGCAATTTCAAGTTGGAGAGAGGAGAAGAAGGGTGGCGCATCTCTTGAGGAGGACTTTTCTGTATTGGTTTGAGTTATCTCTTGAACATTGTATAATCTATTTATGATAAGGAAGTTTTTTCTGGGTTTTCTTCCCCTAGAGGGTTTCCCAGGATAAATGTTGTGTCTCTTGTGGATGTGTATTTCTCAATGATCTTGTTCTTATTATGCTCTTATCATATGAAATTAAAAGAACTATAATAATGGCATAAACATTAACATGGTATCAGAGCCAACCTGAAGAAAGCACAATCTGCAAGAGGAAAAACGTCACTGTTACCGTACCCCAGAATTAGGGTTTTGAAAAAGCAAGTATTTTCATCTCCCTAACACCCTAGAAAGTTGCGCCCTCCCCCAAGGATCAATTTGGAACCTAGAGCACACATTTTCAGTGGCTATATCTCCTCAAAAGTGAAACCCTAGTTTCATAAAGTACCAGAAAACCAAAAAACCAGAGTACCAGAAGTACCAAAAGTACCAGAGTACCAGAAGTACCTGAAAACCAGAAGCACCAGTCCAGAAATCTGCAGAGCATATTTGAAGGGGTAAAATTTGGATTTTCTCAAATCTGAGGACACCAAGCTACTCGCCTCAACCAAGCGCACCTCCTGGTAAGGTCAAAACTTGATTTCAAGAACTTTCAATTTTTGGTCATTTTTATTGCCGAAAGTACAAGATGTCTGCAAGCACAAAGCTTGTTGAGAAATTAGAAGGCATAGACAACTTCTGTGCCTGGAAGTATAGGATCAGTCTAATCCTTGTAGAGAATGACCTATTAAGATTTATCAAAGAAGAAGTGAAGGAACCTGAAGATGCCGTAGAGAAAGAGAAACAATGAAGGACGTACTCTATGTACTAGGCCTAAAGAAGAACTTACTCTCCATATCAGCTTTAGATAAGAAAGGCTATAGAGTTGCCTTCATAGATGGAGAAGTTCTTATGTGGGCTAAGGGACAAACCTTAAATGAAGCAATCATCATCGGAAGTGAAGAAAATGGTTTATATAAGCCGAAGGGTCACCCAGAAACTGGTATGACCCATGCCATCGAAAATTCATGTGAACTTTGGCATAGAAGATTGGCTCACATCAACTACAAGGTGATACCATACATATGCAAAGCTGTCACAGGTTTACTAGAACTCAAGGTTGATCAGGAAGGCATATGCAATGGATGTGCGCAAGGGAAGAACATCAAGAACCCCTTTCCAAAGAGGGACAACAAAGCAGAAGGAGTATTGGAACTCATCCATTCAGACGTGTGTGGCCCAATGCCATCAT
>ML792465.1:551804-589045 GCA_009831015.1 Picea engelmannii | reverse complement strand
CAGGGGCCCTAGATATATCTAGGGTCTTTAAATGCTTGGTTACAAACCAAGACTTCCATGCCCCAGGCATGGTTACCCTGGTTACAAACCAGGGGCCCTGGTTACTAACCAGGGGCCCTAGACATATCTAGGGTCTTCAACTGGTTGGTTACGAACCAAGACTTCCATGCCCCAGGCATGGTTACCCTGGTTACAAACCAGGGTCCCTGGTTACTAACCAGGGGCCCTAGACATATCTAGGGTCTTCAACTGCTTGGTTACGAACCAAGACTTCCATGCCCCAGGCATGGTTACCCTGGTTACAAACCAGGGGCCCTGGTTACTAACCAGGGGCCCTAGACATATCTAGGGTCTTTATCAATTTGGTCCCAGACCACATACCCCAGGAGTGCACTGGGGGCCCTAGATCTTGTCTAGGTTATTATCCATCCTCCAGAAGAATGGCTCTTGTTGCTGCATGTAAATTTAACAGTAAGCCATCTCAAAATATTTGGCTGTCTAGTGTTTATTCATATACCGAAAGAGACAAGATGGAACCCTCCGGAAAGAAGGGAATATTTGTGGGATACTGTGAGGTATCCAAGGCCTTCAGAATCTACATACCTGGTCACCACCATATTGAGATCAGCAGGGATGTGACCTTTGATGAAGAAGATGCACTTAAGAAATCAAGAAGATTCCAGCTTGAAGAGGTATGTGAAGAGGAACCTGTGAATCCCAGGATGACAGAATCTATGAGGGAAGTTCCCAGAGCTGCAGAACCTGTAAGGGAAGTCATAACTTCCCTTGATGAGGATACTCCTAAAGATCATGATATCACAAAAGTTCAAGAACCTCCTCAAATGACCTTCTTCCATAAAAGAAAGCCTGCTTAGGCAAGAGAGCTTATTCAAGATGGAAAGAAGTATGGTGTTCCAGAAGGAACCACAAGATAGGTGAAGAGACCAAAACCATTCTCCAGTTACACGGCTTTAATGTGCAATCTACTTGATGAAGAACCCACATGTTTTGAAGAGGCCATCCAGAAGAAGGAATGGGCAGATGCCATGATAGAGGAATACCAATCCATAATAAAGAATGATGTATGGGAAATTGTTCCCAGGCCAAAAGTAAGGATGTGGTATCATCAAAATGTCTATTCAAGATAAAACATGCTGCTGATGGAAGTATTGAGAAATATAAAGCAAGATTTGTTGCTCGTGGCTTTTCCCAGAAGGAAGGAATCGACTATGAAGAGACATTCACTCCTGTGGCCAGATACACTTCGATCAGAACCATTATAGCTCTTGCTGCCAAGATGAAATGGAAGTTGCTCTAGATGGATGTGAAGACAACTTTTCTGAATGGTATCATTGAAGAGGAAGTGTATATAGATCAACCCCAAGGATTTGAGATTGAAGACAAGAAGTCTCATGTCTGTCTATTGAAGAAATCCTTATACGGATTGAAGCAAGCTCCCAGAGCTTGGTATGGCCGTATAGATAGTTTCTTAACGAGCTTGGGCTTTACCAAGAGTAAAATAGATTCAAAATCTACTTCAAGATCATGGATAATGAACCAATAATAATATTACTGTATGTGGATGACTTATTCATAACTGGAGAAGAAAAGCTCATCGCTGAATGTAAACAGAGACTTGCCACTGAATTTGAAATGAAAGACCTTGGCCTAATGCATTACTTCTTAGGTCTTGAGGTATGGCAGAGTCCAAAAAGAATCTTCCTTAACCAAGGGAAGTACACGGTCAAAATATTGAAGAGATTTGACATGCTCGAATGCAAGTCCATGGATACACCCATGGAAGCAAAGCTGAAGTTGCTGGTCGACACTTTGTCAGATTTGATAGATGCCACTCTGTACAAACAGATTATTGGATCACTGATGTATCTGACAAACACCAGACCAGACATCTGTTTTGCAGTGAACACCTTGAGTCAGTTTCTGGTGGATCCCAGATGTGTTCATTTAGTGGCTACAAAACATGTGATGAGGTACCTTAAAGGTACAATGGATTATGGTCTCAGCTATGATGGAGATCATGACTTCAAACTGAGTAGATATACTGATGCAGATTGGGCAGGAAGCATTGCTGATAGAAAAATCACTTCTGGATGTTGTTTCAGTTTGGGATCAGCTATGATCTCGTGGAAGAGTAGGAAGCAATCCAGTATTGCTCTCAGCACAGCGGAAGCAGAGTACATTGCTGCATGTTCTGCTAGCTATGAAGCTATATGGCTTTGAAAGTTGCTGATAGACCTATTTGATTTGGAGATGAGAGCAATCACGATTCTATGTGACAATCAAAGCTGTATTAAAATGACAAATAATCCTGTGTTCCACAATAGGTCGAAGCACATAGAGATCTGCTATCATTTCATCCGTGACATGGTACAGAGAGGAGCCTTGAAGCTCCAGTACATTAGCACAGATGAACAGGTTGCTGATGTGATGACTAAGCCTCTATCTCGTGTAAAGTTTGAACACTTTCGAGATAAGCTTGGTATTGTCTGAAAGGAACTTCCCTGAAAGGGGGAGTAGATGTATTCCTTGCTTCTGACCTCATTGTTAGATGTAAAGCAAGATGACTCATGCTTCTGACCTCGTTGTTAGACGTAAAGCATGATGCTGTGTGATCCTTGCTTCTGACCTCATTGTTAGATGTAAAGCAAGATGAGTTATGATTCTGACCTAGTTGTTAGACGTAAAGCATAATGTCGCTGATTCCTTGCTTCTGACCTAGTTGTTAGATGTAAAGCAAGATGAGTCATGCTTCTGACCTCGCTGTGATACGTAAAGCATGACGCTGTGTGATCCTTGCTTCTAACCTTGTTGTTAGACGTAAAGCAAGATGAGTTATGCTTATGACCTAGTTGTTAGACATAAAGCATAACGTCGTTGATTCCTTGCTTCTGACCTAGTTGTTAGACGTAAAGAAAGATGAGTCATGCTTCTAACCTCACTGTTAGACGTAAAGAATGACGTTGTGTGATCCTTTCTTCTGACCTCGTTGTTAGACGTAAAGCAAGATGAGTTATGCTTCTGACCTAGTTGTTAGATGTAAAGCATAACGCTACTGATTCCTTGCTTTTGACCTAGTTGTTAGACCTAAAGCAAGATGAGTCATGCTTCTGACCTCGCTATTAGATGTAAAGCATGATGTTGTGTGATCCTTGCTTCTGACCTCGTTGTTAGATGTAAAGCAAGATGAGTTATGATTCTGACCTAGTTGTTAGACGTAAAGCATAATGCCGATGATTCCTCGCTTCTGACCTCATTGTTAGACGTATAGCGAGATGTTGATGTGTTCCTTGCTTCTGACCTAGTTGTTAGACGTAAAGCGAGATGATGATATTACTTTCTTTTGACCTAGTTGTTAGATGTAAAGCAAGATGTGACTGATACTGAGCTACCAGCTTAACCACTATGACATTGAGCTAGTATAGTACTATGATGTACCAGCCTAGTGCTATGATGAGGTATCATTTTTACTGATATATATTTGATGTAGATGATTATAGCATTCTTTCGAGAATGATGATGTTGCTAATGAAGAAAACATCCGATGACTCATAAATGTGCTAGACAATTGTTCAAGATGATATTGATGATACTGTCCTCCAGATGTCACTAATGATGCAGAAGTCTCTCGCCTGATGCTATTGAAGAATACCCTTCTTGTTAAGGGGGAGTGTTGAAATAATGTAACTGCGAAGAGAATTATTATTATTATTTTGTTATTGGATTAAATCCCCATTGTGGATTAATCATGTCATTACTATTATTGGATTAAATCCCCATTGTGGATTAATCATGTCATTATTATTATTATTGTTATTGGATTAATCCCCATTGAGGATTAATCATGTCGGTAATTGTATAAGGACCAAATCCCCTTTTGCGGATTGGTCATCGAACAATTACAAAGTGCAGAATAAGAAGTCGACCCCAACAATTATAATGGAAGGGCTAGAATTATTTAAAGGTGGGTTTACCCACCTAGTGTGAGAGGTCGGTCCTGTCAGATGGTGACTCTTCACACGTGCCATATTGATATAAATAAGAGGCTAGCGCCTCACTTCTAAGACACACTTCACTTGCTCATTCTCTTATGAGGCAAGCTGCAATTTCAAGTTGGAGAGAGGAGAAGAAGGGTGGCGCATCTCTTGAGGAGGACTTTTCTGTATTGGTTTGAGTTATCTATTGAACATTGTATAAGCTATTTATGATAAAGAAGTTTTTGTTGGGTTTCCTTCCCCTAGAGGGTTTCCTAGGATAAATGTTGTGTCTCTTATGGATGTGTATTTCTCAATGATGTTGTTCTTATTATGCTCTTATCTTATGAAATGAAAAGAACTATAATAATGGCATAAACATTAACACCTCCAAGCGAAGGTAAACTCCCTTCAACGGTTGGTTGACAAGATGAACAAATCCAACCGCATCCTCAGAGAAAAGCTAAAGAAACACAGGAAGAATAAGGAAAAGTCCTCACAGCAAGAAGGAGAAGCTTCTAAATCTGATCCTCCTCAGCAAGCTTAGTCATGAGGAGTAATTTATTTTTGTTTGCAGTGGGACCAGCAAAATCATAAGTTTGGGGTTAATGTTGGGCCCGTGATATGACCGATTTTATGACATTAATTAGATCCTTTTTTCTGAATGTGTATATGCATTTTTGTTGGCATAGGGGAAGACCTGAGGTTCACTCCAACAGCACACCAACAAGCCCAAGATACTGGCCCTTTCAGCAGCACCTGCGAAGTAGATGCAGTCTCACCCGAAGTAGCTATGAGAGGGTTGCAGGATAGATATGTCTACAACCAGGGGAATATCAAGTGGATCTAGTAGAAAAACAACTCAACATGCAATGATCACTTATCAAGATAGATCTATCCTGTGCAGTTATAGATCTGATATAATACAACAATGCAAATAACAAGATAACATCAACATAGATCAAAGCATCAATCACATATCCACAACACAAGGTATACGTGGTTCACCCTCTCTCTAGGGCTATGTCCACAGAATTGTGCTTATGATTTATTAAGGAAAAGCATACAGTTCTTATCTGTGCTCTCAGCTAGAAGATCTTATTTCTTCTCTCTCTTTCTCTCCCCTTCCTACACACCTAGCTATAGGACCTAACCTTCACACATAGCTGAAGATCTTACAATACAATCCTCTCTCTCAATGGAGCTATAACAATACTCAATGACCAACATAACATGACCAACTTGACCCAGGTCCTTTTGACCTTTATTTATACATTACAATCACTCACTGGCAGCCTTAGGCCAAAACCTAGGTGCGAAAACCATAAATACCAAAACCCTAGGTCAACTTAACCCTCTTTTTTCAGGCTTCGCTAGCTTGTCTTTCCTTCCTTCTCGTGCGGTGCTCCAAAGCATTCAATGGTGGATTTTTCCACTTTCTGAGTCATTCTCGATCCATATTCCTTGCTAATCTATCATCCTCGATCTCCTCATCCAACAACTTGGTTTTCTACACTTAGCTCCTTCTTTTTTGCTCTTTTTCTCACTTCGACCCAATGATAGTCACTATGTCTCCCACAAAGCTCACTTTTTACCTTTGATTCCTTTTACTTCACTTCCTTCCATAACCAAGGGCCAATAGTCCCCCAACACTCACTTGTGAATCATCCCAAGGAACTTCATATCTGGTTCCTCTATTTTGCTTCATCATGGACTTCATAGTGTAGCCTTTTCTTTCTACTTTTTGCCTCCTTTCCATCCCTGTGCAGACTGTCTTTTCTATGTCTAGTACCTAGTTTCAACTACACCTGGTACCTAGAACCTTTTTCTCATGTCTTTACTTAGAGCTGTGAGGTAGCTGGTTGTCATAGTACAACTTCATCTGACTCTCATTCACCAATCCTTCTTTCCATTCTCCATTCAACGTCTTTAGCTACACAGATCCTCCTTCTGTGACATAGGTGATCTCATATGGTCCAAGCCAATGCGTTCTGAACTTTCCAAGGTGTTTGATAAACTTACTATCATACATCAGCACTAAGTAGCCTTGCTTGAATGCCTTCTTCTTGATGTTCTTGTCATAGTAGGCCTTCTCTCTCTCCTTCTGAACTTGCTGATGAAATCCTACAATGAATCTATCTTCTTCCAGTTCAACCAACTATGCAAGCCTTTCATGAACAGCGCTAGTACCATCCATGTCTGTGAACACAACAATCCTTAAGCTTGGTACCAAATATTCCATCGGGGCAACAACTTCAAGACCATAAACCAACTTGAAAGGGGTCTGCATTGTTAATTTCTTGCAAGTGGTTCTATAGGCCCATAGTACTGCAGGTACTCTTAAATCCCAGTCATTGTTGTTCACATTGCAAATATTTGACAATGATGTCTCCAAGATTTTGTTGAATGCTTCAACTGTGCCATTTTCTTGTGGATGGTAAGGTGTACTCTTCTTATGGTGGACTGCAAACTCTTCAGTCAGGGCTTCAACTATCTTATTGATGAAGTGTGTACCTTGATCACTCATAAGGATGTTGGGGCATCCAAATCTGGTTATTATGTCATCAAATATAAAACGCACAGCTATAGTTGCACTACATTCCTTGAATGCTCTGGATTCAACCCATATGGTTAAGTATTTGGTCACAGTGATGATGTACCTTGCTCCTGTGTGCTTCCTTGGTGGGTTTATAGGTCCCACGAAGTCAATGGCCCACTTTTCAAATGCTTGTAGGGTCATCTGTGATGCTAATGTCATTTCATCTCTTCAGGATGGTTTTCCAACTCTCTGGCATACATCACATGCTCTAGCATATTCTTTATCATCTCTGTGTAAGGTAGGCCACCATAGGCCAGCTCGCAAAACCTTCTGCTCAGTTTCTTTCCCTGCATAATTTCCTCCTTTGATGCCCTCATGAAATTATGGGAGGATCAGTGGTCGCTCTATCTCCATAACACACCTTCTTAGTATCTCATGAGGTCACATTTTGTACAGATTAATAGCTATTAGCAAAATTTCTGCAGCACACACCACTAGCTATTTGTTCTGAGGAAATGTATACTCACTTGGAGCCATTCCTGTTGACAGGAATTGGACTATGTCTTCAAAGTGGTCATCAATATTTCTAATGGTGAGTAGCTATGCATTTGGCAGTGTGTCATCTAAGTTGGTGGGTTCTTCACCATGTTCCAACCTCAACAGGTGGTCATGTCCCTTGTTCATTCTTCTTGGTTTAACTATGATTTCAAAGTCATATTCTTGAAACAGTAGAAGCCATCTACAGATTTTCCCCCCCAACACTGGCTTGTTGACTAGGTGCTTTAGCACGGAGTGATCCGTGAACATTTTAAAGTTTCCTCCCAACAAGGAGTGGCCGAATTTTTGCAGCGCATACACCATGGCTAACCCTTCTCTCTCTATAGTGGTGTAGTTAATCTCAGTTGTAGATAGCTTCCTGCTAGCGAAAGATAATGGGTGATCGATCTCTCCTTCTCCCGGTTGTGCCAGTACTTCTTCTAGGGCAATAAAAGATGCATCAACATGAACATGAAACTCCTTGTTCCAATATAGAAAAATCAGAATGGGTGCAGTGAACATCTTCTATTTCAGTGTGTCGAAGCTCTGCTGGCATTCATCTGTTCAGCCAAACTGACAATCCTTCTTCAACAACTTCTCCATCAGTGCTTTGATTTGGGCATAGCCTTTACTATTTTTTTTGTAATAGCTAGTATGTCCTAGCACAGTGCGCAACTATTTGACTGAAGTAGGTGGTGGAAAATCAACTATAATTGCAATCTTTGATGGATCAACCAACAATCCTTGCTTGCATACAATATGGCCTAATAGTACTCCAAATGGTGAGAAGAAGATGCACTTTTTCATATTTAAAGAAATTTGAAACTGCCTACATTTATCCAACATTATCCTTAGACATTCAATATGTTTTTTCAACAAACTAAACACAATCCAGTCATCAAAATATGCTTCTAAAAATTTATGCAGAAATTCTTTGAACGCTTCAACCACCACCCTGGAAAAGATGGCTGGGGCATTCTTCAGTCCAAATAGCATTACTGTATATTGGTAGGATCCCTATTCGGTGGAAAATGTGGTCTTGTGGCAGTCCTCCTTGGCAATCCGGATATGATGGTATCCGGAAAACCCATATGTAAAAGAATATACCTCCTGGCTTCCCACATTGTCTAATACTTCATCTGTGAATGGTGTAGGGAAGGGGTTATGAAGACAAGCACCATTCAACTTCCTGAGGTCCACACATATCCTAATCTCACCTTGGGTCTTCTTGTCTTGTACTACCATAGGGATGATCCACTCCGACTCTTCGACAGGTTCAATAATCCCTGCTTCTAGAATTCTGTCGAGCTTAAGATTTACTTTTTCCTTGTATTTCAAGTTCAACCTGTAGGGTCTTTGCTTGATTGGCTTCACATCTAGTTTCAAAGGTATTCTCATATCTCCCATAGGTCCTTTGATACCATTCATATAAGTGAACTTGGTTGGAAACAAGTTCTGATATTTGTGCAACAACTCTGTAATCTTGTCAATGGTAGCAACATCCTAGTAATCTCCGACATTGGAAAGCTTTGGTGTCTCCTCTATTCCAATGTTGACCTTTTTGATCTTGATTGGCTGACCAATAAATGGTAGCTCCACTCTTGGTCCTTCCACATCTCTTTGTCCTTCTGTCTCGGTGATGTTTACCTTCCTGGGATCATCATCATCGTCATCATTGATGTTGTAACATCCTTGCAATTTCTGGAATGGCGCAGTCCATTCGTCCTCTTCTTGTTCCATAGGGAGGCTATATCTCTTCAAATACCCTTTGTCTCACAATATATAATTCATGGTATAATGGAGGAAATTCACTTTCAAACAAAAAGGTGGTTACAAAATTTTGAATCATACCCTCCCAATCTGCAGTGACGAGGCACAACTCCACTTGAAGGTACTAGTTGATAGGAATTGTGTCCAGCGTGTTAATGAATTGGTGTACCCATTGTTCTCAAGGAATACCACTCCAGGCCTCTTCATAGCTTCGCACATGGTCCTTTGGGCAACCTTGACCTGTGTACCTTACTTCGCAACTTACTTCTTGTGCTGAGAACCGTGCTGTCATCAAAGTTTGACATTGTGTCTAGTCTTTGATGTTTCTTTTTTGCATCCCCCACAATCTTGATGGTGTGTATTTCATGACCTCGTCCATTGCCAACAGCCTCTGTTGTGCTAGTACACTTGTCTCAAACTATGATAAGAAGTTTTCTAAAGGATTCATCCCATCAAATGTGGGTAAGTTACTCACTGTTGTGCCAATCCAACGAACCTCTCTGGTTAGTCTGGCACATATTCTGGTAGAGAATTCATACATCTAGTTCTTCTAGTTCTCGAGTGATTCTTTTGAGTCTGATGAACATGCGTTGTTGCTTCACCAACTTAGATTCCCATTGGCTATAGGATTGATATAATCCTGTTGTCTGGCTATTAGTTGGTAGATTTTTTCAAGTTCATATGCGTGGTCTTCTTCTATGACAAGATCTGTGTATCGAGGACCCTCATCTAGATCTAAAGGTGCAATGACCCTAAGGCCATCTCTTTCAAATTTCATTTGCCTCTTCTTTAGATCAACAATAGTAGAATTTTTGAAGGCCCAATCAATTCCTAATAATGTAGGGTAAGGGAAACTGTCATCAACAATTTCAATTACCTCAAAATCTGTAAAGGTTCTAACTCCGTCGATGTCCACAGGGACATGATCCAATCATCCAAATGGGCTAACAACTTGCTTATTAGCCATTCAAAGTCCGATAGGGGAATATATCAGCTTCGATTTTCCCATTAGTGTCTAGGTTTGCTTCGTCATGACATTGACTTCCGACCCTAAGTCGAGGACCACATAGTCTATATCATATTCTCCTATCTGAGCATTCAAGTGTAATTCTTTGTTTGTCCTTCTCTTCTTACCAATCCGGTGTACTGACCTATTTAGTAAGGGTTCTATCTTTCCTATATCATATTGTTTAACCAGGTTTTGCAGTTCTTGTATAGCTTTCCCATCTTTAAGCAGTTCTATAAACATATATAAGAAACTGACATGTTTACTTACCTCTTTTCCCTCTCTAGGCGAAGCAGACTGATCAAATGCGTGAGGCATTCCATATTCTCTTATTTATGGTTGTGTTTTTGAAGAAGACCCTTGATATTCTTTGAATTCTTTCCTGGCCTCTTCAAAGATTTGCCTTTCTTTCTTCGCATCAAAAGCTAGAGTCCTCTCTGCAGCTTTCCTGATACCTGAGTTTTCTGCAATCTTTTCCTGGGTCATTCTATCCTTTCCTATAGTATCTCCTCCTCGAGTAATAAAAATGACTCTAGGGTATGTTTTGTGAGGTTCAACATATATCAGTTGTACTTGAGGGTTCTACTGAGGTCCTCGTCTTTCCTGAAGCTTCGCTAGTAGTACAGGGAAGTCCTCAATGACATGCTCGAAGGAATTGCAATAATTTCAAGTGGTACAAGGGTTCTGACGGTCCCTTGCAAGATGTCCTGGTTGCGCGTAGTTATAGAAGATTATTTGTCCTTAGCCTCGGCTCGTACCTCCTCCCTGTCCTCATCCTATGAATCCACCATGAGGATTGAAATTTCCTCTTCCTGGGGAGTTATACTATGCATTGTTTCCTTCTTGATGTACTTCACCTTAGATATTATATATGTCTCTTGATCTTTCATGCATCAGGTCAAAGTCCCTACAATCTCTATCATCGTGCCCTATGGACTTATAGAATGTGCAGTACAAGTTTGTGGGTGTCTAAACATACTCCTGCATATAGTAGCACTCATTAGGGTGATGTCGGGTTCTGCATACTTCGCACCAGGGCATATTAACTTGCTTCAGGGGTCTCGATGCTCCTAAGACCAAATATTCATGAAATAGGGGACAATGTTCTTTATCATGACCTTTGGATCTGCATCTTACACACCAGATATCTTCTCTTTTATCCTTCCCCTTGTTCTTCTTCATGTCCTCGACCTACAGAGATAAACTAGTCAACTGGCTCAAGATCTGGCTCATACCTAAGATGGATTCTCCCATAGGTGTTGATTCAAGCTTCATGGCGATCTCCAAATATTCTTCATGTGAATAAATCTTCTATTGCATCAGGGGAAATATTATATGTGGTAAGAGAGAAGCAATGAACCATTCTTTGTTCTTCTCATCCAAGATTTTGAAAGTCAAACGACCTATTAGGGTCTTGAATCTCTGATCGAACTCCCAAACAGGTTCGACTACTTTCTGTTTGATCTCCTTTAGCTCAGTAATACACTGTGACTTCAACTTAGGTTTTTTAAACTCTGCAACCAATGCGTTCTTGATCTCATTCAGTGGCTTAGGCTCTACAAGTCCTTGGACAAGCTTCATGTACCAACTCAACGAATGATCCCTCAGTGTAGTGCTAAAATGGTTTCTTTTAACAACTTCGTCGATGATGTTTTTAATGTTCCATACGACCTCGCACAGGAACTAGTGTTGATCAAGATCTTCAGATCCATCTCCTCTAAAGATAGGGAGCCTCATCTCATCTTCCATGAAGTTGCCTAGGTTTCCTATCTGAGTAGATGTTGAACTGCTATTAATAGTACTCTGTGGACTCTGGTGATTTGGAATACTCTAATGGATTAATGTTTCTGAAACAACAGGAGGATTGATTTTACTTACTTCAGTAGCCTGCACAATTCCTGAGGTTTCTAGCTCGTTTCGACGAATTTCTTCAACTGCTTCTTCCTCTGCTCTAGGGGTTTCTGAGTGCTCTTCGTCTGTTAGATCTGCCTCTTCTCCACTGTAGAAACCTTCTTCCCTGTAGTTTTTCTTAAACAAGTTCTCAAGGTGAACCCCTCCAAATACTCTTTGACTGCGCGTATGTTTAGCTCTTGTGTCACTGTCGTTGTCTGAATTTATGAACATTAGCCTTTTTAGATCTAGCCAGTCTACTATATCTTCAATATGTGGTTTTCATGCAAGAGCATCTTGATTCTTAACTTCAAAAAATGAAAAAAATTCCCTCAAGGTCCCTTGAAAAAATATCTCTCTGCTTGTCTGTATGACTCTACTATGTCAACAACAAATTTGGTGATATACCCTCCAATGGTACTATCAAACCAATGATCTATAGCTCGAGATACAGCATTATCAACTCTTTTGACCTTCTGGATCAGCGTTGGTTTCCAAGCCACAGGAGGTCTAGATCTGATATCAAATTGTGTGTCAGCTAACATAGCCAACCACTCATGTAGCTCATGATGGATTCCTCCAAAGAAGATCTCATGAATGTCGGTGAAGATGTATCTTTGTAGCCAATCTTCAATACTCAGCTTACGGTTCTTGTTCTGGGCTTCAACGAAGTCCCTCTTTTGATCTCTATCCACTTTTGAATCTTTGTCTTCGATGGGAACCACCTTGACATTCCCTCATGAATATTCTTGTCCTGGCAATGGAACCATTTGTTGGCATAGGGGCAAACCCGAGGTTCACTCCAAGAGCACACCAACAAGCCCAAGCTACTAGCCTTTTCGGCAGCACCTGTGAAGCAGATGCAGTCTCACCCGAAGCAGCTATGAGGGGGTTGTAGGACAAAGATGTCTACAACCAGGGGAATATCAAGTGGATCTAGTAGAACAATAACTCAACATGCACTTATCACTTATCAAGCTAGATCTATCCTGCATAGTTATAGATCTAATCTAATACAACAATGCAAATAACAAGATAACAACAACATATATCAAAGCATCAATCACACATCCACAACACAAGGTATACGTGGTTCACCTTCTCTCTAGGGCTACATCCACAGAACTGTGCTTATGATTTATTAAGGAAAAGCATAGAGTTTTTGTTTGCGCTCTCAACTAGTAGATATTCTTTCTTCTCTCTCTTTCTCTCCCCTTCCTGTGCACCCAGCTACAGGACCTGACCTTCACACACAACTGAATATCTTACAATACAATCCTATCTCTCAACAGAGCTATAACAATAGTCAATGACCAACATAACATGACCAACCCAACCCAGGTCCTCTTGACCTTTATTTATACATTACAATCACTCACTGACAGCCTTAGGCCGAAACCTAGGTGCCAAAACCCGAAATGCCAAAACCCTAGGTGTCTAAAACCCTAGGTCAACTTGACCCTCTTTTTCCAAGCTTCACCAACCTATCTTTCCTTCCTTCTCGCGCGGTGCTCCAAAGCATCCAACGGTGGATTTTTCCACTTTCTGAGTCATTCTCGATCCATCTTCCTTGTTGATCTATCATCCTCGATCCCCTCATCCAATCGATTGCTTTTCCACACTTTGCTCCATATTTTCTTCTCTTTTGCTCACTTCAACCCAGTGATAGTCATTGTGTCTCCCGCAAAGCTCACTTTTTACCTTTTCTTCCTTGTACTTCGCTTCCTACCATAACCAAGGGCCAACATTTTTCATGTTTTGAAGAAGTTTTTGAATAGCTTTTGTGTCAAAGTGCTATGATCCACACTAGGTATGCATAATTTGTGTTTTGCAATGATTTTGAGTTTAAATCATTATGTTTTTATGATCCCAAGAGACTAATTCATGTTTTGTATGTCACAGGGCAAAATCGTAGCTTGTTTTTCCATTCGGCACTCATTTCGGCACTCCATCTAGTACTCAGTCTGGTACTCCATCCAAGACTTCATCCTGCACAAAAACGATGGGTGATTTGGAGGTTATGGTATTGGCAGCCAGTGATGGACGAATTGGAGACATGGGTTTTTCTCATGCTCGTGGCCTCCAGCTACTGAACTCTTGACAACCCGATTTGGGTTGTTATGGTGGGCGATTATTGGCTTGCCTCATTTAAGTAGCTAGGGCATCTTAAATGCAATTTACTATTTTTAGAAGAGGATCGACCCTCTAGTGGTCGACCTCTCAATTTGTAAATCTTATAAATACCACCTCAGTGGTCAGACAATAGTTAAGAAGTCATGTGTTAGAGAGAAAAGACATTTTCACTCTGTTTTTCTATTTGCCTTTTGCCAAGACTATGTAAAGACTGTGTTTTTAGTTTTAATGGTGAAATCACTTTGTTGAAGTTCCTGGTGTGCATTTGAAGAGTGACCATGACTTGCTGGATGGGCCACCAGTAGTCTGGGTGACTATTCTATGAGTTTGTTTGTGAATTAGATAGCGTAGATGTCTTTTTTATTTATTTTTTGTACATGATTTGTCATTTTGCTTCTTTGTTATATAAATTGTTGTTTATGATTTAATTGGTTTAATTTAGTTTTTCAGGTTATTATGAGGAATATTGTTCATATGCCATGACTCTTTAGTTAGTAGAAGCAAGATTGCAAGATTAGACACTAACCCCATTTGTAATTAGATAGTATATTAGACTTTCTTTATGCTGAAACAAAGTTTAAAATCAAGTTTAAAATAGAGCTTAAAACAAAGCTTTAGAACCGAATTTTAATTCATGCTTTCTTTGACAGAACTTCGGTGAATGGATAGTATTAGTTTTAGTTTTTATTTTTAGATTGATTATCTAATTGTTGTTTAAGTTTTTCTCATTTAATTTTCCATTTAGTTTGCTCAATTGCTTACTTACATTATGCTGGAATAGTATTTAAATTTATGTTTTGTGAGTATTTTCCCTTTTTGCAATTTGAATTATTAAATAGGATTAGTCTAGTTTATTTCATGCAATTTCCTTTTCTTAGATTTAGGTTTTAATTTCAATTCATAGTTAAATATTGAGTTTAGTGTAGTATGAGTTTTCTTACGTAGTATAGAGTGCAATTGAATTTCATAGCATAGTCTAGTTATATTGTTAATGGTTAATGCATGATTAAATAAATCACATGGATATGCAGGATAATTGATGTTGTTTTCAAAATGGCTAAGTTCTCACTGGATTGTCTAATTCACACTTTTCACTTTGCTATTGAAGTCAATATCAAGTTTATCGCTCTTGAATTATCTTTCATTGTTAAATGCCATTGTGATATTATAAGACACCACAGACATAACCATCAACACTATATTTGAGTTTTTCTCGCTTTCATAAGTTAGAAGATAGTTTCTTGCTTTCATAGGTTAGAAGATAGTTTCTTTCTTTCATAGCTTAGAAGATAGTTTCCTTTCTTTTGTAGGATAGATAGGCTTTTTCTTTGGTCGATTAAAGAATAGTTTGCTTATCATAGGTTAAATATTAGTTGTTAATTGCTTTTATTATCATAATGCTTTCAATTTAGTAGATTTCCTTTTGTAAATTAGAAATAGTTGTGAAATTTAAATTAAGAATAGAGTTCATTTGTTTATTAGCTTAGTTAGTTGCTTATTGAATAGCCTTAATTAGTTTACTTGTTGTAGAAGTTATCCTAGGTTAATTAGTTGATTACTTTGTTTGATATGTTAGTTGCTTGCTTGTCTATTTTCTTGCTTTCATAGGATAATTGCTTATTGAATTTAAGTAGGCTAGTTAAAGTAGCTTGTTGTTTCTATTTTCTTATTAGGCTAGTTAAAGTAGCTTGTTGTTTCTATTTTCTTATTAGATGAATAGTTTTCTTTTTCTTATTGTTATGAATGAACTAGTTTTCTTTAAGTAGGGTTTTCATTTGCTTTCCTAGAACTATCCATCGATCCTTTGTTCAAAGGTTACTTAGGGTAAATAGTTTGAATTCCTAAGTAGGTTTTGATCATTAGTAGTCCTTGCTTGAGTATATTATCCCTTAGATATCCACTTCCTTAGTTAGACTATACTACTACCAATCCTTCTACCTTGGCATATATTTTGCTACAACTCTAATTTTACTTACCCCGGGTTGACAATTTAACTGAGGGTTTTTAGTGTGTTTTTAGTGCATATAGAACACCCATCAACAGGACAAGCCACAAGAGATGCATCGTAGATAGATTGAGTTGTCGATCATAGATCATGATCAAACAAACATCCTTCACTACGGGTATAAATATGTGAAGAACTTATGCTCTGTCAGTTTGAGATTTGATATACCCGGAGCACGGAAATCCAAAGTAAATAAGGATCGTTGGATATGGAGGATGAACGAGGATCATTGGATCAAGAATTTTGGTTAGTAGACCACGTCAGCAAGGATGTGTGGGAGATCCATGTTAGTGAACCTCGCCATCAAATATGCGAAATGATCTCGACCGTTGATCAAAAGAGGGACACACATCAACCGTTTGTCAGCTCTGAAAGAATGACGTATGGAGAAGAGAAAGGTTTGAGATTTGATATCTCTGGAGTCCAGAGACCTGGAGTAAATGGTGGTTGTTCTTATCATTAGAATCTAGAATCATAACCATTTATTTAATAAAGTTCTCAAGCACTTGTTTGGTTTAGCATCTAGTTACCGTCGATGGTCATATGATATAAGAGTTTTAAAAAGGAAGCTGTTATATGTGGTTATAGTTGGTAAAGCCCGTGGTTCTGTAATGCACGGTCATATGTGATGGTTTGAAGGAAGCGCCTCCATGGAATTTGGTCTCTTTGAAAATAACAGAGATTCGAGATCGAGTATAAAGGATTAAATTGATCCATGACTATGATCGATTTATGAAAAACCTTCACAGTAAAATAAATAAAAAACAATTAAGATTAATTAATCGAAGAGATGCCATGCTCGAAATGAAGGGACACATATGTGTCACACTCACACCATTTGAATATTATATAATCATGGAAGAGTGGGAGAAGAAAGTGTCTCAATAGTCCAGATAAGAAGATAAAAAGCTAAAGCAGATTCCAGTAAGAAAAGATAATGCCTATGCATTAAGGGTGGTTGGGTGGTGCAAGGGAAGGTTGGTGCCTGCAGAGGGAGTTGGTGCTTCCTTGTCAGTTGTAGCTGACTAAACAGGGGGTCGTAGCCTCCTACCAGTTGGTGCTAGTAAACTAGGGTGTGGGTGCATCCTGATCAGTCAGTGCTGATCAAAGAGGAAGTACATATTCCTTCTATGTGACATGTAAAACAATTTTTGCAGTTAAATAGAAAAGAGTTTGTGATTTTCCCATTTGGGTTCCATGATAAAATACTGTGTTAAAATTTTGTTTTCGTTAATAAATAAAATATTGATATAATTGTTGTGTCATTGATTCACACCCCCCCCTCTCAGTGACAAGATCTGATCCTTCACCGGGGTCAGTTGTTCCACCTCTTCATCTGAATCATTTTATTCATTGTTCCTCAGTTCAAACCTCACCTTCTCTGGATTATTCTCTATTTAAACCACTTCAAAATCATACTTACCTCTGAATTCTCTAAAGACCACATCTCGACTATACATTATCCTCTTTAATGCAGGATCCTAGAGCTTATACCCTTTCATTCCTTCTTTGTATCTAATGAAAATACACTTGACTACCTTCTTGTCCAACTTGCTCCTCTTTCCCTTGGGAACATGGACAAATGCATCACAACCAAATACTTTAATATGTGAAAGTGAAATCTTCTTACGAAACCATACCTCATGTGGAGTCATGTCGACCAATGCCAATGAAGGAGACATATTCACCATATATTTTGCAGTGTCGACTGCCTCTACCTAGAATTCTTGTGCAAGCCCAACACCACTGAGCATGCTCATTTCCTTGTCCATCAACATTCTATTCATTCTATCAATAAATCCATTTTGTTGTGGGGTATATGGTGTGGTATTTTGGCATGCTATGCTGCACTGCTTGCAGAACTACTCAAAATCATTTCCACAGAATTCACCTCCATTGTCATTTCTCAACACCTTAATCTTCTTACCTTTCTACTTTTCTACAAGAGATTCAAACTCTTTAAATTTGTCGAAAACCTTGGATTTATTCCTTAAGAAACATATCCATGTCTTCTTAGAGAAATCATCTATGAAGGAGAAACAATACATGGATCCACAAAGTGGAGGCAATGTTACATGGCCAAACACATCACTATGAACCAATTCTAGAACCCCCTCTGTCCTTGTCGCTCCATATGGGAACCTAACCCATTTTTTTTCCATATATGCAATGTTTAGAAAAATTGACTTCTAAATTACACTCAAGAAAACCTTCAACCATACCTTTTTGATGCATACTCAAAGTCATTTTTCTCCAATGTGTCCCATCCTATCGTGCCATAGCAAGGTCCGGTCGACTTGATGAAGTCTTGTCAAGTCAGTTTAAATAGACTCAACCCGAGTTGAGTCAAGTCAAGTCAACTTCAAGAATAATAATGTTGTTACATCCAGTCGAGTCAACATTACCTAACAACTTGTATAAGGTTCCAATCTGATCTCCTTTCATTAAGACCATCAAACATCTTACCATCTTGCACATCTCCTTTTGAAATAGAGTGTGCACTCCTACATCACTCATCTCACTAATAGATATAAGGTTTATATCCAAACTTGGAATATGTAGCACACCTCACAACTACATTTGTACCCAAAATCCAACGACTAATTTGTCTGAAATTCGACAATTGCACGTCTAAAATTCGACGAAATTCTTTTTGTTCAAGCATCGATGGGACGTGGTCGATCAGTTGACACACAATAGAAGTAGTCAGTTATCTAACTTCCACAACCATCAGATCAAAGGCTGGGTCGTCGATCATACTTCCCCTATAGTTGTTGGATATTCGACTTCCACAACCATTGGATCAGTGGCTAGGTCGTTGATCATCATTCACCATAGGGGTTGGATATCTGACTCCATAGGGGCTTTAGACCTATGGCGTGGCTGTTAGACACAAAATTCATGGATTCGGACCATCCTATCCCTTGGGCCGTCAGATATCCGAATCCATAGGGTGTTGGACATATGGTGTTGTCATCATATGCAAACTTCATGGGGTTGGATATCCGATGACACTGTATTGTTATAAAAAAAAATTAAAACAAATTTGGACTCCCCAAATATTTCTATTAGGTCTCCTATCATCATTTGCACCATTCACTCTGTAACTACCTTAGTATGTAACTACATGAATAATACTTCGACGATGTCAAGATGAGGACAAGATATGAAAATGAAGGACAAACAAATGATAAAAAGAGTTGGAAGGAAAATAGTTCCTATCAATCATGAGATAATGGATTCATAAGGCATTGGATAAATGAGAGAGTGTGTAACAAACAACTACTTTGAAGCAGGTCATATGATAGAAGAGGAGTTTTTACCATCTTCTACAAATTAGTAAATAAAGTAACTATTTGATACAATCATATTTAAGCTATGCACTTAAGGTAGATAGGTCATAATTTGATACATTTGAACCTTAAGTATTTGCTGGAAATATGTTGTAGAAAACTAGTCTTGGGGGCTAAGATTTCCACTCATAAATAAAATTATAAAGGTGTTGTCTTATGGTTGTAATGTGCTTCTAAATATGAAACTTAGTTGATATAAAAAAGGAGGACATGGGAATAAATAAAACAACAAATATAGCAAAAGGGAGAGCCTCCTCAAATTGATTTCCTCCTAGATGAATAAATTCATTACTAAGCTTTTATAAAAGAATGACAACAACCAAAATCTACAACAACATGAACAACAAATTGAAGGGCATAAATAAACCATCCATCAAAGTGGATCAATACCTCAATCTTCCATTAATATTCAAGAATGGTTTTTCAAAGGAGTTCCATCAAGCTTCAATTCCTAAGCCTTATACTTCATCACTTCTCTAACTCCTAAATCTCCAAGTGCCAAATCCCTCATGAAAAGGAGAGAAACTCCTCTTTATATAGAGGTAAATTCATCTTTGTTACAATAAAATACAATATTTGCTAACTAACTCCATGACAATTCAAATAATAATAAAATAATGTAGTAGTTAAGCAACATCCTCTAAAAATAGCACATGAAGGTAAGGTTCCTCCTATAAATGAGTGGTTGACCATGTCAAGTGATCCATCAAATAGTAAAATAATTCCTCAACAGTGCGCCCCCAAAGATGCTTGCATACAAATACAATAAAATATTCTTTACATGGAGAGTGCTCCATAACCACCATCCCAAAATAGCAAGTGGTCCACAAGATGCATGATCAAGTGTGCAAGATACTAACTAGATGAATCCTCTAGAAGAAAGGCTTGGTCAAGTCTCCAACAAATTTCTCAAAATAACAAG
Source organism: Picea engelmannii (assembly GCA_009831015.1). Lineage (NCBI taxonomy): Eukaryota > Viridiplantae > Streptophyta > Pinopsida > Pinales > Pinaceae > Picea > Picea engelmannii. The sequence continues at coordinate 568,898 of ML792465.1, read as the reverse complement.
ATTCATCATGGGCTATTTCTCTAATGTTCAACCACCTCAATAAATAAATAATAATCTCCAAGGTAGTTAAAACTCCACAAGACTTGAGCAAGGAAGGAGTCGACAACAATAGATTAATTAATCTCCAACCAATTCCACATGAGTATGCTCTCCAAGAATGAAAAGATGCCAAATGAAGTAGGGTGCTCAAGATATTAACCTTAATATGGATAAATTAGATCAATATAACCATTGAACAATTAAATCAACTTCAACATGTGTGCACAAAGGTTAATGCTCAAATATAACCTTAGTTCCCTTACAATTAGTCACCAAAAAATTAAATCACCATGAACATGTGTGCCAAAGATGGGTGTACTTTAACAAAGTGTTGTACCATGTAAATACAAGATGTTCTCCCTAGAAAAACTCCACCGTTGTGTTGGTTTTGTCACTTGGGTGAGAAAAACAACAACACTTGCATGTCTAGATGAGCTTGCTAGACAAAAAAAAAGTTTGTGAGTGGGTTAAACAAGCCAAACACACGTATAAACAAAGAAATAAAACTAAAACAACTAAGAAATACAAGTTAGAAAGCATGATAAACTTAGAACCATAAAAATCAACCAATGACCAACATAATGCTACAAATGGATCAATAGATTAGTAGGCAAAACACCAAAGAGAAAAATGAGGACTTATGAGTCCCCTCTTCCTCCTCGAAAGGGATCTTGAGTTCCCTAATGGAGAGCTCTTCATAGAATGGAAGAAAATGGAAAATGGTTAAGAACAACAATTCCTATTCCCTCAAGAGGTGAGTGGAATGGCCTATTGCAATGATGCTTGAAGGCTCCTAAGAGAAAAGATGATTCTCAAGGGAGAATTCTAGCAACATAATAATACTATGAAGATCTTGGTTTCTTAGTGCACCCATGGCTCTTATTTATAGCATTTCTTCATGGAAAAATGTAATTGGTTCTTGGTGTGAACAAGGGGCCTTTTAGGGCACCCTGTATTCCTTGACCATCCCCCCATTCGGATTTCCCTTAGATATGAAGGTCAAATCATGTTGGGAGCTGGTCCATAAGTGGTTGAGGGGACGACAAGATCCATAAATGTGTCATTCATAGAAGTGTTTAGATTTTCTCGTACACAGTCGCGCACTTGGAGCATTGTGCGCTCTGAGGGCTTTGTTGGCCTGAGCACACTACACACTATGCACGCACTTCCTTTGGTGAATTTGCGCATGTAAATTTTTGACCCATTTCTATAGTTTTTTTCCTTTTCAATGCATTTCATTGCTGCAGGTGAACTAATTGTTGTTGGCATTGTTGTGTTTCTATAACCATTTGTGTACAATGTTGCAGATGATATTTCAGTGATAATAGATGTCCCCTGATGTGTGAGGTTAGGAGAAAACATATAGCCGAAATACATCAATGTTTCTTTTACTGAGAGTTCCATTGTAATGAAGAGTGCTGAGAGGAACTGCAAGAGAGGCCCGCCAGAGGGAGAGGGAAAACTGTGGGACCCAAACCTTTCTCTAGGGAGAAAAAATAAAATCTTTGTACAAATGAGGCAGGCATGCCCCATGCTCGTGTCATGTAACTGGAATGTGATACTGTAACTGAAGATGTATGTTGATGTAGATAATTGTAGTGCCCTCAGGGGCAGTTGATAATGATAGATGACCATTTTGAATGGTGAACATACTCTGAAATGAGGCAAGGACGCCTGTAATAAGTTTCGATGACTCATAGGCATTGATGGCCTAACGAATTGAGAGGTCTTTGGCTAGTATGAAATAATTGCAATAGTCACATAGTAAGATCCATCGTAACATGAGATTTTGTTGAAGTTGAATGTTATGGGGGTCAACAGAATCAGAGAGAAATGATGATTCTCTCTGTGCCATTTGAGACTCCTCATTGTAAAGGTAATGAGAGTCAAGATACTGTCTCCCTTCTAGAAATTGCATTGATGTCGACAGAAAGGGAGACGTGACTCCAAGAAGAAAAGGGCTTCGTGAAATCCACTGAGATGAGATCAGGTACTGACAGGTAACATGAAGAAAGTCAAGATGTGGTGAGACTCAAGACTACCCTTGGTTGGGGAATTTTGAAGGATGAGTGGTAGCAGCCATAAAACTATATCTAGTGTTAGGGGGACCACTAGATATGGGTTTAAACTATGCCAGAGGATAACAAAGTGGACAAACTCAGTTATCATGGGTACATGGATTTGGGATACTCGGGGTTTGTGAACGATGTCGAAATGAAAAAAGAGTGAATTCCCCAACCAAGGGCGACATGGGTTGCGTTGCTAAGTAAAAAAGAAGGTCATCAAGGGTGATGAAAAAAAAGCTAAGTAAATGCTGGAAACAAAGGATTTTTACAATTACCAAATAAATAAAGAATAATTTGGGTTGAGTTTACAGATATAGAAACATGTGCCCGAGTGAAATATGGATTGGCCTGTGAGGGTGCATGTTACGAAAGAGAACTAGTGGAGGGTGTAGGCCCCATAGGTGGGTTTCTATATGAGGTAAATGAATGGAGGACAATCTGTGGATGGGAAAACTAATGATGGATGATACATAGGGATAATGATACTGCAAAGGTGCAGTCAATAGAACTAAGATGATATAACCTAGGAGTCCATTGGGAAATATATAAATATGATGAGAAGAAGTATGGGGCTCATTCTCGGAAGTGCATAAGACTATCAAGACTCCCATCCCTAGGGGGTAAAATCAACATGAGCGTCAAGTTTCCAAAGGGAACTATGAATGGGAAAACTCATGTGGGGGAGACTTCTACCGAGTGATAGTACCAAAATGCAATGGAGGTGAAGGTACTGTGGAGCCTGATGTAAGGACCCTAAAGGTAAATGTCAGAGGGTGTGACTGGGAGATGCAACTAATTTAAAGAGGGAATAATTACATGCCATTGTTGAACATATACCTAAAAGGGTTGCATCACTTTGATGACCAGGTATATGCACACATGAAAACCAAATAACCGACGTGAAAAATATTTGATGATAAAGAACATATAGCAATTATCTGATAATTTTGAACGTTATCATGCGTACCTGAACGTGAGGTGAGAAAAATGCTCCTTCGGGGCCAAGTTCAGATGACAACCCGGGGAATGTGAATGCCTATATGGTGGGAGCACGATCCCATGGTTGAGAATGGATTGGAAAACATAGGCTCTGGGCTTCTTTAAATGAGTGTGGAAGTTTGGAAAAAGGGACTATATATGGCCGGTGGGCCCACAATGCCACCTCATTTGTACCCGCTGCTGTAGTTGATTTGACGAGAGAATCTTGAGGAGATTTGAAGATTATGTGAGCTTGAGTCCACCGATATAGGAGTTGCGAGAGACAAGTTAGTGGTCCCATCCTCCCGCATAATGTGAATTTGGTAGAATGTAGTTAGGGTGTGTACAGATGGTCGTACAAGGGTAGTTCTGGGTAGGGGCCCACCAGTGCATGGGAGAAGGAGGAATACCTGTGTGTATATGCGTGGGTATAATTCCTTTTACCATTCATAGTGTGTGGTTGTGCTTGAGATGACCGCACATGTGGGTGTGGGGGAGGGAATTACAGGCGTGCAATAGATGCACACTTGTTAAACTAAGAGTTGCACACTATGCGCAATTGTTTTTGAGGCAGTTGCGCATCAATGCGTAGCTGTCCAGAGAACAGGTGCGCACCTAGCTGGGTGAAAATTGTGCATGGGATGCACAATTTTTTTGCAGACAGTTGTGCATGAGTGCACAACTATGCAACGAACAGGCATGCACATGTGTGCACCTGTATGGGTGAAATCCACGCACTGGAGGCAAGGATAAGGGTTTTGAATTTTTGGAGTTGTTGATGATTTTTATGGATGATGAAGGATGACCAAGTGTTTTTGTGTGGATGCAGGTGATCATCACACTCTAGAAACTATGATTCCCATGCACTGGAGAGAGTGGGATTAGCATTGCCTACGAGAGGTAGTGAGACAACAACCGGGTGTTTGGAGGCACTTGGAAGCCTATGGGTTGCTCAAGTTATTTGACTTCCCTTTGATACAGTTGCAGGATTTACTGCTTCAGTATCTAATAGCGATGTGGAGCACTGATCTGAAGTGATTCATTGTAAGAGGACAACAACTTACATTCTCGACTGTCGAGGATGTGTACTTTCTGATGAGGCTCCCATTCTATGGGATGGTCCTTCCTATGGATCCCCAACTGTCAGGGGATAATCGAGTAGGTGGCTTGGTGGCTCACCACTGCACAAGGCCACACCCGATGTTCGGTTCAGTCATTAGGATTGAGGTGATTGAGGACCTCTTGACAGAGTGCATCACCGCTATGGTGGTGAGGATCTACGAGATCCTTAGGGAATTAAGGAATCACAGGAGGTTAGTTGAGAATCGTGGAGAGGGTCTTTGATGGGGACCTTTTTTCCTAGGGGATTATGTTGCATACTAGGATGATGGGGAAATTTAACCAGTGTCAAACATCCATCTCTAGTGGCTTTGCCTTTGGGTCTATTCTGGTGGCCCGGTTTTTGGAGAGGGTGCCCCTATTGCACCCTAGGATTCTGCTAGAGCCTGCAGATCCATGAGAGCCACATCTAATGTGGTGGGCCCATGTTCTGTCTCCACATAGGGGTGGAGAGGGTGGCCATTACTTCATGACCAAGGTGGCATGCATGTGGTGATTGATGCCACAACTGACATGGCGGTACCCATATGCTGGTATGAATTACCAACATGACCTAGATATGATGTTGCCTCCTAGGAAGGACTGGGATAAGAGAGGTATGTATGTGTATTTATGCTTTATGCTTTTGATATCTTAGCATTTGATTATATATGTATATATGGATGTTGACTCTATCTTTGGTGTTTTTTTGCAGATGTGGGAACCTGAGGTCATGAGGTAGAGATGGTCGTGGATTCAACGGGCCGAGGACCAGTGCGACCACTACCGATAGAGCTGAGGGTAAGGAAAACGTGGAGACGAGATGATGCTGGTGCTGGACCAACTCATGAGCTGTAGGCAGAGGCCATAGCGATGGTAGATGACCTGTGCCACCATTTTGAGCAGGTGTTGCAGGGCATAGTGAAGGCCATGTGGGCCCACATCTAGGATGAGGAGGTACTAGAGCAGTGTGTGGGTGTACTAGTAGAGTGGCCGAACCTAATCTGTCGAGCAACTGTAGTAAGGGAAACGATGACTGGTCAACTTCCCCATGAACCTGAAGGTTTCCCAGCTAGTGGGTGCCTCTAGTTGACAGAGGACCTGGGGGGGGAGCTCTGGGGGCACCATGAGTGTTGGGGTTATGTATTGTATAGGCTCGAGAGCCCATTTTGTATAGGGTAGGTGATACCCATTTGGTATAGGGTAGGGGGTACCCATTTTGTGTAGGGTAGTGGGTATCCATTTTCTACCTATAGGGGTGAGGGGACTCACTGGCCTATGAACGATGTACCTTGTATTGTTGTAAACACTTCCGACACTATTGATGATATATATATATATATATGGACATATATTTTTTGGATCATGTATGTCTCCATGTGTTAATTTTTTTTTATGCTTATGACATCTTTTCTATATGTTGTGACAAATGTATGATGTTGATGTATATGCGATGATGTTTTAATGTGATAAATGCCAATCTAATGCTAGGTTAGCCATGTTATCTACTATTTGATTAAATTTTCTTGGAATATGTGTAAATGTGATTGAATCAAAGTTGTGAGATAATAGTCTAACTTGCAGGTATTTACAAAAGAGGCAAGGATCACGAATGTGATATAAATTGTTGAGTTGCAGGACGATAAGATGGGAATCTAATAGGATGCTATGGTGACGAATGTGGTGGTGACTGGCCTCAGCAAGGAGACCAATGACAATGGTGTATTCAGCTTGGTTGTTGGTGGTCTAGCCCAAACATATGCCATTGGAGTGGAGCAGTACATGTGAGGGGGTATAGAGGGCCCAAGCGGCCGAAGCATGATTCTAGGTTCAACGACTAACACCATCAACGTAACTGATGTGGTTGGATGATGGATGATGCATATATCAATAACACAAATGATATATTAGACATGTGGAATGGTGGTGGAAAAGAAGACTAAAAACTCTACAAATGTGTAAAAGAAAAAACTAATGTAGAATGGCTACGCTTAGGTGTAAAACTTCTTTAAGTACAACCCGTTGATGGGTTCTTGGAGAGGGTATCCTTCTGGAGAGGCCAGGATGTATTCCCCCTTAGTGAGGCAGTGTTGGAAAATGTAGGGTCCATGCCACAATGAATCAAATTTCCCATGGTCAAGGGTATCGTGGGTGATATCATAGTCTAAGACAAGATCCCCTTCGCTGAATGAGCAAAGGTTGGCATTGCGGTCGAAGGTGGATTTGGACCTTTTTTTAGTTGCCTCAGTGTTCTATAATGAATATCGATGATCTTCATCTAGCGACTCTAAGGTCAGCAGGCGTTGCTCCATCAGAGCAGTGTCAGGTCATAGCTCAATGGAAATGCGTAATGTGGGGATTTCACACTCGATAGGGAGGGTGGCTTCGATCCCATGGACAAGGTGGAATGGTGTAAAATAGGTGGTAGTTTTGACTGCCCTGTGATAATCCCATAATGTGGAAAATGATATATGATGCGAGTTGGTCTTATGTTTGTTGAAGGTACGTCATAGCATGGTTTTGAGGACTTTGTTGACATCCTCGACCTATCCATTGGAGTGAGGGTAGTGTGGGGAGGCAAACTCATGGGAGAAGCATATATTTGAGGAGAGTTCCATGAAGATCTCATTCTCAAAGTGTTTACTGTGATCAGACATTAACTGTAGTGGGACTCTGAATCGAGTAATGACATGGTTGAAGAAAAAATGCACTGTTGTGTTAGCGGTATTGTTGAAAGTGGGCATGGATTTGGCCCATTTGGTAAAGTAATATACTTCAATGAAAATGTACTTGTGTCCACTACTAGATGAAGGGTGGAAATTCATGAAGTCTATGCTCCACTTGCAAAAGGGGTCGATGGTGATGGCTGAGTGTAGAAGAGCTGGTGGTGCTCATGCTTTGTTTGCATAAAGCTATCATTTGTCGCATCGCTTGACAGTGTCGATGCAGTCATGAAGCAACGTGGGCCAGAAGTACCATGCTTGAATGATTTTTTGGGTGGTGGACATGCCTGAGAGGTGATTGTTAGCACTTTGTAAATATGTCTGACTGAATAGAAAAATGACAGAGGTAATTGTTTCAACCTACTTTAGAGCTGAGGCACTAGCCTTCTCAACTCGGAGAGGGCTCTCTCATGTCACTTGATATTTATTTGGCAGTCAGTGGCTAGGTTTGGTTTGTTTTGGGGGGTTTTTTATAAAGTTGTTGGCAACAAAGGGGAGGAACACTCAGGGCTATGGAGTCAAAATTATGAAAGTGAATGAAAATAATGGTCAGTCGTTAGAACTCTCCAGAGGATAAAGGCTAAATGAGGCGATGAATCAAAGTTATATTTGAATTAAAGTAGAGTGTAGGAAGATAGGGAAAATAGATCACTGCATCAGAGCATTACTTAAATGAATTCTGAATTCGTTAAGAAGAAAATTACACAGTTTAAATTGCTTAAGCCAAGAACATCACAAGATGAATTATGGGCTTTTAACTCTCCAATTTAAACAGAAGAAATGAAAATGGAATATAAAGAACATAGAAAATACATACAATGAAGGAAGATAAAGCTCATATCACCACCATTAGAATATTTTCATAGAGACTTCAAAGCTTCTACATATATATTCAATTCAACTTCATAAAATTACAATGTAGTTCAAACAACAAAAAAGGTGCTCTTTCACTTCTACCAACATTAATTCGTGCAGAATTTCTAGTACTTATACAATTTGATTACAATGGCTGAAACTGAAACGTTTCAGTGCCTAAAACTGACTGTAATGATTACACGCCAACGGTTTCGGCAAATGAACCGTTTACAATGATTGGACAAAAGACGTTACAAAATTGAGGACAAGTTTCCCTGACTGCTCTGCTTCTTCAGCACCATCTGTCTTGTTCTGATCTTCTGTCGAATCTATTAAGCGACGAAGAAAACATGAATCTGATCCACCTTGAGCTTGAATTTCAAATAAACAGTTTGCGCCAAATTTTGAACGTTTGAATGTTCCAAAGTATCATAAAATAATGTCGGGGACCCTCATTTTATATGTGCATATCAACATCAGGGATTGGGGAAATAATTTTAGGTAGACCACTTTTCACCCTGGTGAGCTTCTAGAGGCGCCACGCATCTTCAAATGAAACCATGGTAGTTTTCCCCGACCTAGCTTCAAATGATTAAACCTTGCACTGCTTCAATCGCCGATACGATTTTCAACCATTGATCCGGGTTGTTTTAAGATCAATGGTCTGCCAAGCCCCATCCATTCTCATTCTACTTCATCCCCCAATGTGTGTCCGGGCTGTTGATATGGGCCACTCCAAAATATATGGTCCATAGGGCCCCATTGACTCCCGATATCGGGGGTTGGAAAATACGGTTTTGAGTAGATCGCTTCTCCCCCTAATGTACCCTTGTCGCCGCCACGCGTCCTCCAAAGAAACCATAGTTTTTTTCCCTAGCTTGCCCTCAAACATTTAAATTCTATGTTGCTTCATCACCCGATATGTGTCCCGGTCATCAATCTGGGCCGCTTCATGATCTACGGTCTGTCAGGCACCACTGCTTGCAATTCCACTATATTTGCCTATTTGCTACCAGATATAGCCTAGTCATCCAAACTATCACATCTCCTCAATGACATAGATCCTTGCTAAAAATATGAAGCTTAGATTCCATTTGAAAATTGTTATGGTGATAACATTGGCTCCAACTAGGGATGCTATCCTCCCTATGAGGTAGCAAAGAATTGTAGACTAAGTGCCTACCCATTGGGCTGTGGTCTATTTGTGTGATCTGAATCTACTGGTCTTTATTCAAGAGTTCAAAATCGACCCAGCAAAGCTTAGGGCCTTCACCTCAGGCTTCAACTATGCTACCTTTATTTCAATCTTTTTATGCAAAAGGAAAAATGATTATGTACAATGAATGGTGTGGTGATGATTTTCAAACAATGTAATGCTTGAGGAACCTGCCATTCACAGGCCCTCCTCTAGTGAGTTCTCCATTACTTTCCTATAACAAATAGGTGTTTCTCCCATGGTAAGCTGCAATCGTGAATGGACCCAACCATAGGTGATCAAATTTTCCATGTTTCCCCTTATTTTCATTTCTGGCATACCATTTCAGCACCCAGTCTCCTAGTTTGAAATCATCTACCTTGGTACGTCTGTCGAAAGCCTCCTTGATCTTGTATTAGCGCATATGGGCATTGTTTAAGGCGCTTTCTCTGGTTTGTTGTACGTTGACAAGTTCATCCTTCCTTCTTTGTGCCACATCTGTCTCTGCATCTTGCTCCTACAAGAATTTCATTACGGGCAACCCCAATGTGGTAGGAAAAATCACCTCAGTGCCATAGATGATCTGGAAAGGCGATGTAGCAATAGATCTCTTTGGGGATATCCTGTCTGCCCATAGCCTTTTGTGCCATGCTTTTTAATTCTCTTGTAGAATTGTTTTGATGATTCTGACTATACTTTTGTTAGAAGACTCAGCCAATCTGTTTCCTTGCAGGTAGTATGACGTGGAATGACCAAGGGTAATTTTGTACTCACTACATAATTTCTCCAATTTTTTAGACTTGAAATAAGTTGCATTGTTGGTTATAATCTTGATCAGACATCCAAATATGGACACAATATTGTCTTCTAGGAATAGAATGATAACATCATCTATAGCCTGTCTGGTGGGAACTGCCTCAATCCACTTAGTCAGGATCCATTTGTGTTGAGCCGAGGATTGTGGATTTATTTATCCTATGAAATCTAAGCCCCACTATCTGAAAGGAGCCTTGACTGAAATGGGTTTTAAAGGCAGAGACTAAAATTTTTCTTTCCCATCGAAGATTTGACATTCATGGCATTTTGAAACCTCTTTATACACATCAGGAAAAATGCTCGGCCAATAAAATCTATTCGTCATAATTTTGTGCACCGTTTTCTTCCAATAATGATGACCTCTATAGTCACCTTTATGGAACTCTCATATGATTTTATTTGCTTCTTCTTCTATCAAACAACTCAACAAAATTCCTCCTGGATATTTCCAGTACAGTAATTAATTTACTATACAAAAGTTTTCTACCTTCAGTTTCAAAAATCTAGCCTTTGTTTTACTGTACTCAAGAGGAGCCTACAAATTCTTCAACACAAAGATGATATCTGCATACCATGTAGAGTCAAGAAATTTCTGAGATATTTGTGGAGTCACCGTTTCTTCCTCTATTGTATTTTCTGATAGATCTGCAGTGAAGTTTATTCCCAAAAGTTTGCGTTTTGTTTGTGCCATCATTCTAGCAAGTCCCTGTCCTTTGATTAACTTGGTGGGTTTAATCTCCAAGTCATATTATAACAATACTGCTATCCATTTTCCCGTCTTTCCTTCAAGATCAGGCTATGTCAAGATGTCCTTCACCGAACTACTGGGAACATAAGCAATGGTGTGTGGATGTAGAATGTAAACCTTGAATTATTTCAATACCTTGACTAAAGCATACACTTTCTTCTCCATGATGTCGTACTTTAAAGGAACATCTCTCAATGTCTTTCTATAATACACTATTGGATTTTCAAAATTCTAGTCATATTTCTGGAGTAGCACACCTGCAATTGTGTTCTCTGAGGTGAAAGAAAACAATATGAAATATTTTTCTGTAATAGCCAAATAATTTAAACAACCAATTAGTTTATACTTAGTAGTAAAATTCAAGAAATTTTACTAATTTAACTCATTCGTATGGAAATTTGTCAATATAATAAACTTTAATAACAAATTAATTCAAAACAATGCATAATTCTTACCTGAACCTGATGCTATTATTTGCCCGCCACTTTCTTCCTTCCCGCTTCTTTAGAACACTACCCAAAACCATCCTCCCTACCGACTAGGCAGCTCCCTAGCCCCAGGATATCAATGGATATCCTGGCCCTCCGTGCCCAAAACCCCCAGCAACTCCGGTCCACTGTGTCAATGCCACTCACAAAAATTCACCTCCCTCTCTACAATACTCAGAGCTCCCCCAAAATCCATGGCCAACTCTTGTCGAATAATCCCCCCTCGTCCAACTCCTTTCCCCCCTTATCCCTCCTTCACCGACTTCCCTTCATTTACTCCCTACCTAATATCTTATCCCATTTATTTAATGCTTCTTATCCTTTATTTAATGTTTCTTATCCCACTCATATACATAAGTTTTAATAAATTAAATTATCAACCCTATTAATTATTTACTCACATAATTAAAGAGTTGATTAATAATTAAATAACCATTGACAATTATAAACAAATAATTAATGATAATTAATTTAATTAATATTATATAGGAAACAATTATTGTTTGGCTAACATCTTAGGACAATCAGATTATCAATTTAATTATAATTAATGATCATTTACATTTATTTAAGTAGGGTCATTACATACACCCACCCTTCAGGAAACTTCGTCCCGAAGTTAAGGCATCTTTTTGTACAAAGGAAAAGAAACATGGTTCACACATTCATAACAAGTAACTGACATTATTAGTAAGTAAGTCAAGAAAACTCATACATACTAGTGTATATGTACAAGAAATGCATGTGTAGCTTGTACATGCAAATCTCGTGCACGTACTAATAATCACAACTGTCATCCTTTAGTATTTTATGTATGCATCCAATCCAGTCAGCAAGACTAGTCTTTTATAAAAGACAACAATCAATTAGTTGTGTGAGAATTCGTTTAATTACAATTGTTCGGTTCAATAATTTATTTTAAACAATGGTGGTTAGTTACATAATAATGAATATTCATATATACAAATTTCTCCCTCTTTTTTTTTTTTGAAGGGACTACATCAATTCCACCACAAGACAGATCTCCATATGTCTCAACTATTCTACTCATCCTTCCTTCCTAACCTACTTCTGTCTCCCATCCTATCCTTCCTCTGGTAGACTATCTTGGAGCGCCAACTATATTGGCCTAACTCGAAATAGAACCCGTAAGTGGAAGTGTCGCTATCTCGACCAAGCTTCCCTAGCAGGCAACTGACAGTCCTCATCACATGTCTTGGGGAGCGTGAACCAACACCATCCTCCCAGGACTTCAGGTTTCGGAGGATACACAGTGAGAAACACCTCCACCCCTCATAATAGTACCAGGGTCAACACCCTATAATGGAGGATACACGGTGGGAAATGCCTCCACCCCTCCTAATAGAACTAGGGTCAACACCCTACAATGGAATATATAGTGGCACCATGTTGCTGGAGGTTTTTTCATCGTTTATTCAGTTTTTGGGTAGTGTCGTTACCTGAAATCATGCACTGATCCACATATCATAGCAATGCATCCAAACCAATATAAATTTCCAAATACAATGTTCATACCATAATGTTTCTCGGTTAGTGGTCCTGATATACACTTTCATCATCATTATTCCTTGGCTATTTCATAGCCCATAACTTGCAGATTAGTCTGTAACACAAACTCATACATTTCTATGCATTATCATCATGTAATTGCATACTAGCATCATTTCACTTTGGTATCCCTGTACCGATAAGTTAACATCAAGTTTTCCAATTAGAAATAGATCTCATAATATCCCATAATTCAATTTCGACACCCATTCACAAGATTATCATTTACCCAAAATAGATTGCATCATATCCAACATCATCCTATTAGCATTTAAACATTCATTTAATTCACATTCTTATAATAGATCGCATTACATACATTATCATCAATAACATTTAAACATTCATAAAATTTACATTCACATAATAGATCGCATTACATACATTATCATCAATAACATTTAAACATTCATAAAATTTACATTCATATAATAGATCGCATCATATACATCATCATCAAATAACATTTAAACATTCATAACAGTTCATAAATTTTAAATTTTAAGTGTATCACTTAATAGTTTCTCTGTGACTTAGAAAATAAAGTATATAGGCCTCAGGTAATCCTGGCTGTCTAGGTCAAAAGGTGGTGTTACATACACCCCACCTTCGAGAAACATTTTCTTGAGGTGGTCAAAATAGTGAGGGATAATCTCGTCGTAGTGTCTCGGCATCTTCCCAAGTAGCAGATCCTGGGCTATACTTGTCCCACTGGACCTTAAGTTGGTCTACCAGACGGTTCATGAGCTGTCGGACTTTACGGTCCAATATGCGTAACGGTTCTACCATGAGGGTTCTCATGTCCGATACCTGTAATTCCTTCCAATTTAGTTTATGTGATTCATCAGTAACATAATGACATAAAACAGATACATGAAATACATTATGAGTTTTATGCAAGTGGGGTGGCAGTACGAGACAATAGGCAACGGGTCCAATTTTCTCTTGGATCCTGAATGGTCCTATAAACCGAGGTGACAATTTTGTCCCCTTTCCGAACTGTATGGTACTCTTATTATGCCTAATACGAATGAAAACTTGGTCTCCCACTTCATAACTTTGGTCGGTCCTGTATGCATCTGCATAGCTTTTCTACCTATCCTGCACTTCCTTTAGCCTCTGCCTAATCTGAATCATCTGTTCCTCCATTTCTTGAATCAATTCTAGCCCAATTGTTACTCGGTCTTCTAGTCTATCCCAAATCAATGGCGTTTTGCATGGCCTCCCATACAAAGATTCGTAGGGTGGCATTCTGATGGAACTATGATAACTGTTATTGTAGGCAAACTCTACTGAAGGTAGGTACTTCTCCCACTGGGTTTGATTATCCATTACATACATCCTAAGCATGTCTTCCATGACTTGATTTACTCTCTCAGTCTACCCATCTGTTTCAGGATGATAAGCTGTGCTTAAGTTCAACTGAGTCCCCAACGCTAACTGTAAGCTTGTCTAGAACCTAGAAGTGAATCTGGAGTCCCTATCTGAAATGATCTTCTTAGGTATCCCGTGCAAACGGATAACCTCGTTTACAAACACACATGCCACATCAGTGACATCGTAAGTGTCTCTAACCGGATTAAAATTAGCAGTCTTGGTTAACTTATCCACTATCACAAGAATGGCATTGTGTCTATGGGATGTGAGCGGTAACCCCACAACAAAATCCATAGAGATGACTTCCCATTTGGACATAGGAACATCATGTGGTTGTAGGAGGACTGCTGGGTGATGGTGGTCGGCTTTCACATGTTGACACTCTAGGAACTTGGCGATGAAATGGACTACATCGCGCTTCATGCCCACCCAGAAGAAGAGCTTCCTCATATCTGCGTACATCTTCTTCACTCTCGGATGCGCACAATAAAGTGATCTATGGGATTCCTTCAGTATGATGCTTCGAATATCCCCATTCTCAGGGATGTACATCCTTCCTTGATATCTTAGCAGTCCGTCTGTTTCCAGGCTATATCCTTCATACTTTGGAACTAACTGCCTCTCGCTCTGGAGGTTTGAAGTGACCTGTAAATACCAACTGTCTCCAAGGAGTTGTGTCAACACACATTCGCTCAGATTGACCTTTAAGGTTACCAAGGAGAAGATATGTGGTCTCGTACTCAAGGCATCTGCGACCACATTTTCCTTTCCCTTGATGTACAATATACCAAAATTGTACTCACTCATAAACTCACTCCATTGCCTTTGCTTGGCATTCAGATCTCTTTGAGTGAAGAGATGTTTTAAACTTTGATGGTCTGTTTTGAGCTCAAAGTTTCGCCCAACAAGATAGTGCCTCCAAAGTTTCAGAGCTAGCATTACAACTACTAACTCTAAATCATGAGTCGCATATAACTCTTCGTGCTTCTTCAACTTTCTTGATGCATCAGCTATCACTCCTCCATCCTGCATTAGCACGGCCCCCAACCCTTGCTTCAAGGCATCCGTGCAGACCATGAAGTCCTTTTCCATATCCGACACTCGTAGAATTGGCGCACTAGTTAGTAACCTTTTAAGCTCAATGAATGCACTATCACATTCTTTTGTCCATTCATACCTGACCCCCTTGCATTGCAAAGTGGTGATGGGTTTCGCTATTTTTGAGAATCCTTCTACAAATCTCCGGTAATAACTTGCTAGCCCCATGAAGCTCCTCACCTCATGGGCATTTTTCGGCACTGTCCATTCCATAATGGCCTTTACCTTTTCTGGGTCCACAGAGATTCCTTTGCCGGAAATGATATGACCTAAATAATGGATCTCTTATAGGAAGAAGGAACACTTCGACAGCTTCCCATACAATTTATTCTCTCTAAGGCAGGACAACACTATTCGCAAGTGTTCCTCGTGTTCTCTTTCATTCTTGGAATAGATGATGATGTCATATAAAAATACTTGTACAAAACGGTCTAAGTACTTCCGGAATACACTGTTCATGAGGCTCATGAATACTGCTAGCACATTGGTCAATCCGAAAGGTACTACAACAAACTCGTAATGTCCAAACCGAGTTCGAAAGGCCATTTTTGGGATATCACCTTCCTTAATCCTTAACTGATGATACCCTGATCACAAATCGATCTTTGAGAATACCACTGCTCCTTTCATTTTGTTCTCGGTCAATCTGTCAGCAGGTGAGAAAAATAGAGACCGTTCTACATGCCTTGCAGGGTTCACCAAGGCAGAACATCTGTAGCAGCAAAGGTATTAACAAAAACAGAAAACGAAACAAGATACAATCTAACTAACAGCTAAAAGCATATAACGATTCGAAAAACAAACAGAAATATCAAACATGAGACAAGGGAGTCATTTCAATGGTTCCAGGCTTGATCTATTAGCGAAACCAGAGTACACGATGAGGGAAGAGATAGGGATTCCCTCTCCCTCCAACAGAAGGTCCTTCAGATCTCTCAAGATTGTGCTTTCCTTACAGAACGCGTAGAGCTGAAATGGGCAATGAAAGAACTCTGAATTAGGACACAGACGGATGGCTTGTCAAAAGACTGAGCTCTGAATCTGGACAGCGTAACTTTGCATGGAATTCTCTGCTGAAACAATGAGCCTTCATGGTTATTTATAGCATTTTCCAGGCGGTCACGTAACCAACTTTCGGTGTGAACACGGACCTGTTTAGGGTTCAGTTAAGCCATTAATTCGTCGGATTTGCAGAGCCGACCCTGATCTGCATGTCAAATCATCTTGGGGGTCGGTCCATTGGTGGTCGGGAGGCCGACTTAGCAATTAATGCACCGTATTAGCAAATGCATGGATTTTTATGTAGACAGGTGCGCGTCGGGCGTGCATGCGCTCGAAACACGTTTTTGTCCCACGCATACGCGTGCGCACCCTACTACTGTAATGCACCCTTCAATTTTTGGTTACTTTCTATAGTTTTTGACCCTTCTGGAATGCTGTGAACTTAATTCAGTGCCCTGAATGACTTCATTGTTGTTTTGATGATGTGGAGTTCTTGTCGCCATGTGCAGACGAAATTTCAGTGATAACAGATGCCCCCTGATGGATGAGGTTAGGAGCATACGTATAGCCAAAATCCATCAATGTTTCTTCTACTGCGAATGTTTTTGTAAGGGAAAGCAACGGTGGGACCCTTCGGAACGATCCATTGGAGGAAAAAGGAACCCGTATCTCGACCTTCTGAGAAACGTGTATGAGAAAAAAAAAAACAATATACAACTGTGTACAAACGAGGCGGGCATGCCCCATGCTCGTGTGATGTAACTCTGAAAAAAGATGACGGAAGTGTTGGTGTAGACAACTGCAGCGCCCTCAGGGGTGGTAAATGATTAAGGCAGAAGACAATTCTGCAACGGAACATACTCTGAATAACAGGCAATGATAACTGTGATAATCATCAATGATGATGATGTGGGCATTGATGGCCCTACCAAGTTCAGAGGTCTTCGGCAAATGACAAAAAGAACTGCAATAGTCGCAAAGTAAGACCCACCATAACATGAGGGAGTGTTGGCGTCGAATGTTATGGGGGCCAACGACAGCA
>ML792465.1:499027-532486 GCA_009831015.1 Picea engelmannii | reverse complement strand
ATTTAATGCTTCTTATCCTTTATTTAATGTTTCTTATCCCACTCATATACGTAAGTTTTAATAAATTAAATTATCAACCCTATTAATTCTTTACTCACATAATTAAAGAGTTGATTAATAATTAAATAACCATTGACAAGTATAAACAAATAATTAATGATAATTAATTTAATTAATATTATATAGGAAACAATTATTGTTTGGCTAACATCTTAGGAAAATCAGATTATCAATTTAATTATAATTAATGATCCTTTACATTTATTTAAGCAGGGTCATTACATTTTCAAAGTTAGGACTGGCCAGTATAGGACCTTTGGTCAATGCCACTTTTATGTCTTCAAAGGATTTTATTGCTTCAGGAATCCATTTGATTTCATTTCCCTTCTTGAGCATGTTGGTGATGTGTTTCATGATTTCATCTAGATTAGGGATGAACCTCCTTAGAAAGTTCACCTTTCCCAGGAAAGATTGGACCTCCTTTTTACTTCTGGGTATGCCAATTTTTAAGATTCCATCAACTTTGTTGGGATCTATCTTTATCCCTTCTTTTGAAATAATATGACCCAATAGCTTTCCTTCTTCCATAGAAAAATTTTATTTCTTAGGATTCAACGATATTCCAAACCTTCTGCATTTTTCAAATGCCCTCCTTAGATGTTTGAGGTGTTCCTCATCTGAAGCAGAGTACATAGTGATATCGTCCAGGTAAACGAAAATGAACTTGTCTTTTTCCTCAGCAAAAGTGATGTCCATGGCTCTCTGGAATGTTGCCCCTGCATTCATGAGCCTGAAAGGTATCTTGGCATACATGAATGTTCCCCATGGCATTGTGAATGTTGTCTTTTCTTGATCATCAGGATGCACCATGACTCGATTGTATCCCAAGAAACCATCCACCATCGACATCCTCTGAGAACCAACTACCTTTTGTAAAATGTGGTCCATCTTAGGCAATGGGTAGTTGCCTTTAAGGGACACCTTGTTTAGATTTTTGAAATCTACACACAACCTGATCTCTCCACTCTTTTTTCTGACTGGCACCAGATTGGCTACCCATTTGGAAAATCTCAGAGATACTATGATTTTGGCTTTGAATAGTTTCTTCACCTCTTTCTCGATTAGGGGTAGCAATAAAGGATTTATCCTTCTCAATTTTTGTTTGAAAGGATTGTGATCTTATTTAATTGGGATAAAATGCTGAATTATATTGGTGTCATATAATTTTAAATTATCATATCTCCAAGAAAAAAACATCAGGGAATTGTTTCATGAATTTGACATACCTTTCCTTGACTTCGGGGTTGAGCTTTCTGGACAATTTAATGATCTTTGGATATTCCTGAGTTCCAATATTGTAGTCTTCCACATCACTTTCATTCACTATAATATTTGGACTTCTTGCCACATCGTTATCATCAAAGAGTTTTTCCAGTGGAACCAAACCCTTGGGAATGATGTTGCTCTTGAGATGAATGATATCTTGGCCTACAATCTGATTGTCAAAATACCCCTCCTTTGTGAAAGCGGCTGCATCCACTTCATCGTCACAGTATTCATCATCAACGTTCAAATTCTCAGATTCATTATCCATCTTGAGGAAGCTTTCTATCTGTTTGTTATGTTTGAAAAATTGCTAGTGCTTCATATTGTCTGGTACTGCTAGCCTATACTTGACCTCAACCTTGTAGCTTTTTTCAGGGAAAATTGGAACTCTGAAAACTGGTGCTGAAGTAGCCAAGGCATCAATAACCTGATTTTGTTCTCTTGGAATTGTTGAATGATTACATTCTGGAAATTTTTGCAGGAGGTGTAGTACTAGGTTTCTATAAGTCCTCATTCTGGGATGTGTTTCTTGGTATATGCCCTTTATCTGATTTATGATTAGCTCAGAGTCTCCATGTATATTGATTCTTTTGGCGCCCAACTCTTCCAAAACTTTCAACCCTAATATCAATTCTTCATATTCAGCCATATTATTTGTGCATTCAAAAACCAGTTTGTAGGAACATAACTTTCCATCTCCTTTGGGATGATTGATCCATACACCAACTCCAGCTCCTTCCCTGCATGCAGGCCTGTCAAATTTTTTTTTCCATACTTGGTCTTCTGCATCGTCTTGTTTTTCTAAAAACTCCTCTATTTGTTGGTCCAACTCACCTTTGTCCGCTAGGATGATTTCTGTTTCTTCTTCTCTGGAGCATAGGTCGTTGAAGAAAATAGAAGACCCCAACTCAGTATCCACTGAGTAGATGTATGATTCGTAGGCTGTGATTTGTTGCTAACCATATATTTAAGCAAAAACTCTCTATACAATCTTCTATCTTGACCAAAGACATGAATAGTAGCATATGACATATCCATCTGGAGGGTTCCTTTTAGTTTTGCAGCCCACAATCTAGACAACAACATACCAAATTTTGGAGGGTTATCAGTGACCACTACGTCCATTACCATATTCTTTGTTGGGATTTGTGCTAAAGACACCACCATATCTTCGATCATGCCAAGGCATTTCACTTTTCTTGAATCGAAAGTGAACAGGTCTTTATAAGGTCTTGTGACTTCAAGACCCAATTGGTCCATGACCACTTTGGGCATCAGGTTATGAGACACTCCAGAATCCAACATAGCATTGTGTAGATTCATGTCATGTATTTTAAAGATGACATAAAAAGGAAGGCCTTCTTCATTTTCACTGCTTTCTTCTACTCTTGGACCAAATAGGATGGATGGGTGATCATCTTGTATGTTTAGGGTATCAGAGGCTTGTCCCATTTTAAGCATCTTGATGATCTGATTTCTGTACTTGCTATTCCTAATCAATTCATTAAATGTTACCGAAATTTTTATCTTAGCCATCTCACTTTCGAAATCAAAAGAGGATGAGGTCCTTTCTATCTCTTTGGTGACCATTTATTTTCTTGTCAATAGTTTCTTCTAAGGATCTTCTTTCTGCTTCCCTTTTTCCATAGTATCCTTTGCAACAGAATATTTCACAGAATATTCCTTTGTAGCAGAATCTTTTACAGTGGAGTCTTTTGTAGCAGAATCTTTTTTGGGCTGGCTAGAAGAAGGTATATTATTCTGAGCTTCTTTGGTGGGATTCCCCTTTGGAGGGTTACCCTTTGGAGGATTACCCTTTGGAGGGTTTGGAGGAACGTTTTGATTTTGAAGGTTATATTGCCTTTGGAATTGCATGATGACATTTTGCAATCCAATCTCATAATATTCCCTTTCTATTGATACCCTTTCCTCTTCGTCTTGCAAAAAGATTTCACTTGCATCCATGAACTGGTCATGTTCTTCTTTGGTAAAAAATACTTTTGTTTCTTTATCATCATAGAAGTTTATGTTATCTTCAAAATATCCATCATAGTATTCATTCACATAATTGTTTTGAAAGGGGGGTCTTATTTGTTGTTCCCCTTGATTTCCCTAACTCACCTGATCTGCTTGATTTGCTTGATTTCCTTGATTTCTTTGTTCTCTTTGTCTAACCTGTGGGATAGCTGGTCTTCTCAGATTTATAGGTGGACCATCAGTCTGTTCTCTAGGGTTAGGCCTATTTTCCAGAGCCATTCTCTCCATCATTCTTTCCATGTTTCTCATCATTGTTTCAAATATATCTTCTGATGTTTGTGATGTCGAAGGATGTGTTTTTCTTGGGTCTCATTCACGTCTCTGCCAGAGTTATCCATCATCTTCCTTGAATCCATTAGATTCACTTCAAATTCTATTGCATCAGTCATCATATAATCTAATGTAGAAGATCCTCATTCTCTTAATAATAAATCAAAATCACTTTCAAAAGAATCAACATACTTGAGTTGAGTAGCTTTAGGGGGAGGTTTTACCTTGACAGGAATGAAATTATATACCTTCATGAATCTGGTTGAAAACTCCTGCATAGTTTTGTCAAGTGATCTCTTCATGTTGTTATACTGGGTCAACAACTGAATGGGATTTTTCTTGTCTCCCTATTTCACAAGAAAGCTAGTTTCGAAGGCTTCAAAATCTACGATGCTAGCTGCTGGAAGGGCTTGAAACCTCTTCCTCACTTCCCTTGCAAGAATTTGTGTGAACAATATCATTTCTACATCTTCGAATTCCACCTCCTCTAGGTCTATGAAATCATTAAACCAGTCTAGGTGCTTCTAGGCTGATATATTACCTTTAGCATCATATAGTTTGATCCTTAGATTGTAATCTTGAGGTAAATCATGCAATTGAGCAGGCAATACGAGGGGAGAAAATCTAGCTTCCATGGTTGCTGTGAGGGGTCGAAGAGGCTGTTGGTTTTGAGCAGGGATCACTATAGGTCTGGCAGATGCGGCTAAAATCAAGTCTTGGAATCTCGTTTCATCGAAGATGATCTCACTCAAACAGGATTCAGATTTAGTTTTGAACAGAGTCTGTTCAAACTTTATATCAAACTCAAGATCTTCGATGCCTGTCACTCCGTCCTTGGGTAAGGAAGGAAAATGATCTATATGCAACACAGGGGTTACTGGACTTACTTTTATTTTGTGTACAATATTTTCAAGGTCAGACACAGATATTACAGCATCTGGGTTTGGGTTGTTTCTGGTGTGGCTTCTCTTAGGAGCCAGGGCTTCGAGTTTACACTTCTTGGTGAAACTGGTCACTTGGTAATGGAGTCTCTAGGGAAATAATAAAAATCTCAGCCAATAAGGTATTTGATCCACTATCACCCTCAGGGATCAAAACTAAGCTTTAAGTCATTTTTCCCAGGGAAGATTTTTCAATTTCGTCCCTAGCAGCGGCGCCAGAATGTTAGCACTATGTAAATATGTTCGGCTGAATAGACAAAAAATAGAGGTAACTGTTTCAACCTACTTTAGAGCTAAGGCACTAGCTTGCTCAACTTGGAGAGGGATCTCTCATGTCACTTGATATTTCTTTGGAAATCAGTGGCTAGGTTTGGTTTGTTTTGGGGAGTTTTTTATAAAGTTGTTGGCAACGAAGGGGAGGAACACTAAGGGCTATGGAGTCAAAATTCTGAAAGTGAATGAAAATAATGGTCAGTAAGCATAACTCTCCAGAGGATAAAGGCTAAATGAGGTGATGAATCTAATTTATATTTGAATTAAAGTAGAGTGTAGGAAGATAGGGAAAACAAATAACTACATCAGAGCATTACTGAAATGAATTTTGAATCCATTAAGAAGAAAATTACACAGTTTAAATTGCTTAAGCCAAGAGCATCACAAGATGAATTATGGGCTTTTAACTCTCCAATTTAAACAAAAGAAATGCAAATGGAAGATAAAGAACACAGAAAATATATACAATGAAGGAAGACAAAGCTCATATCACCACCTTTAGAATCTTTTCATAGAGACTTCAAAGCTTTTGCATATATATTCAATTCAACTTTAGAAAATTACAATGTAGTTCAAACAACCAAAAAGGTGCTTTTGCACTTCTGCCAACATTAATTCATTCAAAATTTCTAGTACTTATACAATTCAATTAGAATGGTTGAAATTGAAATGTTTCAATGCCTAAAACTGACTATAATGATTACACGCCAACGGTTTCGACAGATGAACCATTTACAATGATTGCACAAAAGACATTACAAAATTGAGGACAAGTTTCTATGACTACTCGGCTTCTTCGGCACCATTTGTCTCATCCTGATCTTCTATCAAATCTGTTAAGAGGAAAAGAAAACATGAATCTGATCCACCTTGATATTGAATTTCAAATAGACAGTCTGTGCCAAATTTCAAATGTTTGAATGTTCCAAAGTATCATAAAATAATGTTGGGGACCCTCATTTTATATGTGCATATCGACATCAGGGATTGGGAAAAATGGTTTTAGGTAGACTGCTTTTCACCCCGGTGCACTTCTAGAGGCACCACGCGTCTTCGAACAAAACCATGGTAGTTTTCCCTAACCTACCTTCGAATGATTAAACCTTGCGCTACTTCAATCACTGATACGATTTTCAGCTGTTGATCTAGGCTGTTTCAGGATCGACGATCCACTGAGCCCCATCCATTTTCACACTACTTCATACCCCAATGTGTGTCCAGGCCATTAGTATGGGCCACTCCAAAATCTATGGTCCACAGGGCCCCATTGAATCTCAATATCAGGAGTAGGAAAAGATGGTTTTGAGTAGATCGTTTTTCCCCTTGATGTACCTCTATTGTCACCATGCGTCCCCAAAAGAAACCATAGTTGTTTCCCCTGACCCGCCCTCAGACATTTAAACTCTGCGCTACTTCATCACTGGATACGTGTCCTAGCTGTTGATCTGGGCCGCTTCACGATCTACGGTTCGTCAGGCCCCACTTCTTGTGATTCCACTATATTTTCCTATCTTCCACTAGATATAGCTTGGTCCTCCAAACTATCACGTCTCCTCAGTGACATAGGCCCTTGCTAAAACTTTGAAGCTTAGCTTCATCAATGGTCAAACATCGACGAAGGATGGTGTCGACCCCGCATTGATAAAGAACGTCTTCATGAGTTGATATTGAGGGTATTTATGGCAAATGCATCGGCGATCATCTCGAGAGAGATGAGACCCAAAATTATGTGTCTAGAGGTAGACGAGAAGATTGTCATACCAGGGGTCATCGAAGGGGATCAAGAAGAGGTGCTCGTCGGGAAAATCCCTATTGACTGGGGATGTTGTGGCATCTGAGGTAAAATACATAATGAGCTCGACAAGGACAAGAGATTTCTTTCTTTTGGGAGTTTAAAAATCTAGGTCTTATTTCTAGAGGATAACGATCCATTAGGAAAATTTTCCATTAATTTTCCATTGACTAAGAAAGTATTGCATGGTGTTGGAATTTGCCTGTGAGGAAAACTGCTAGGGTGAGTTTCTCATCATGATTGTACTTCGGGGGTGGCCATGAAATGTTTTTACTGATGTAGTAAATGACATGTTCATGCCCATCATCCCCTAATTGGATGAGGACTCTTACTACTAAGATGGCTGAGGTTGACAAGTAGAGGATGTAATCGCAATCATAATCTGGGGTTCTAATCAAAGGGGCATTGGATAAGGAGGCTTTTAAATCATCAAAATTTGTTTGAGCATGTTCATCCCATAGAAATGGGATATCATGACCCAGGAGGCAAAGGAAACCATGCACGCAAGTGACGTAGTCTGGGACAAAATGACGTAAAAAGTTGGCTTTGCCTTACAAGCTCTGCAATTGGCGTAAATTCCTAAGTGGTGGAATTCTTGTGATAGCTTGGACTTTGAGGGGGTACACCATGATGTCGTGTTGGGAAAATATGAACCCAAGGAGGAATCCTAAAATGACACAAAATACGCACTTGAGGGGGTTCAAGCGGATATTGTATTGGCAACATTGTTGGAAAACAATGCCTAAGTCATCTAAATGTTGAGTTCACTTTTTGGATTGAGCAGTGAGGTCATCCAAATAAGCAAGGATGATGCGATCAAGATCATGGAAAGCATAGGTCATGGCCTGTTGAAATGTAGCACCTATGTTCTTGAGTCCAAAATACATGACATGATAAGCAAAGGTACCCCAAGGGGTAGTAAAAGTGGTTTTATACTGATCTGTGGGATGTATTTGGATTTGATTGTAGTCGAAGAACCCATCTATAAAAGACAGTGCCTCATGGCCGGCACAATCAACGATTATTTGGTCGATGAAAGGGGTTGGAAAGTTGTGTTTGGGACAAGCATGGTTGAGATTGTGAAAGTCGATGTAGACAGGAATAGTGCCTTATTTCTTGTTAATGGGGATGGGATTGGAGACCCATGAGGTATACACAATGGGGTAAATGAACCCGACAGAATGTAACTTTTCAATTTTAGCTTTGATAGCTGCAACTTTGGATGGGTGAAGGGGGTATTTATTTTGACGTACTGGGGAAACATCTAGCCAAGTGTCAATTCAATGTTGGACTATATATGGATCAAGGCTGGGCATCTCTATATATGACCAGGAAAAAATATCTCGGTATTCTTGAAAGAGATCTTTGTAAGCTATGAGTTCTTTAGGGGACCATGTAGCGCTGATGGTGATTTCTTCTACGATTCCCGGTTTGATGGAAATGTCAATTTTGACAGTGGGGGAGATGTTGGCCATGTTGCCTTCTTCAAAAGCATCTGGGGAAGGGATAGGGTTGTTGAACCAGTCTATATTCCCTGAAGGAATAAAATCCTTAGTTTTGATTGTGCATATGGAGGCTTGGGTAGGAGGATGAAAGGTCTATTGTGAAAGAGAGAGTGCTCGATGATGGAGTGCATTCCATGGGAAATCGGGGGTAGTGAGTTCTTCCAAGATTTCTTCATCGGAGTGAAAAATGAAAGAATACAAGGGATCTTGGGAGGTGACAGGGGGAACTGTCAATGTGTGGTTGTCCTCTAGTGGTGAGGACATAGATGGGAGATCGTGTACAGGGTGTGAGGGACCGTTGAAAATAAATTGAATGTCCTGATACCATGGAGAGTTCCTATTTCACGTAGGTACTGATGAAGAAATATATCGAATATCAGTAATGTGAGCCTCAGTAGAAGGTGGGCGAGCGGGCTCTGGCTGAGATGTTTGGTTTACTGCAGCTAAGGTTTGACTAAATTTAGGTAGAGCTGGGAAATGATGAGTGTAATGGCCATATTCTGAGCATATCACACAAGTGAATTTGGTCCGAAATCATTTATTTCCTATAATGGAGGACTCCAGAGTAGCAGTGGACGCACTTGGTGGAGTCGTGAGCAATGTGGTTTCTCTAGGGAGTTGGATCAGATTGTGTAACTCAGGAAGAGTAGTACATCTATTAGTGGGGTGCCCATCTCTTTCACATAGTGCAAAAGGAGGTTGAACTCGGGGAGGAAGTGGAGTTGTGGGCTCTTTCTTCTTTCGTTTGCTCCCAGTAGTGGTAGTGGTGCCAACAATAGGGGTGAATGGTGGTGTGGCAGGAGACTGTACTAGAATCTGCATCGATATTCCCTCTATCTAAGGAGGGAGAGATGGTTGAGGAACCATCACAGGTGGATGTAGATACCATATAGGGATGGAAATCACCATTTTTATCACTAAAATTTCATCCGCAAATGGTTATAGGAATCCAACATCTTCAAACACCCATTAGTCCATCCATGGACCCAAAAAATGCATTTCCAAAAGGTCCAAAACTATACAACCAGTTATAAAATCAGCATGCGCTATGACTACATAGGGAGCGCATGCATATACGCCATCCAAAAATGCTAGAAAAGAGCACATGCGCACGATACATGACCGTGGATGCAAAAAACCGCGCACCCCTCAGAATGATGCATTTATGATATTGGTCAGCCTTCCACCCACTTCTGGTTCAACTTCCAAGTCGATTTAAGACCCAAATCTTGGCTGAATCTGACTGGGTGGCTAGTCAAAGACCTAAGGGTGCCCTAAAGGGCCCCTTGTTCACACTAAAGGCTGGTTGAATAATACCTCAAAGCTATGCTATAAAAGGAGGCCATGGGTTCACTATTTTTTGAAGGAATTCATTTGCACTGTTATGTTGCTTCTATTCTCTTGGAGGATCCTCTTTCTTCATCAAGAGCATATAAGCACCATTTCATTTTAGTTATTCACACAACCTCTTTGGTGAATAGGCTTGGAATTCTTTCACCATTTTCATTCAAGTTTCCTATTTGTAAGAAGAGATGAAATATTGGGGGTCCAAGAGCCCTCCCTTGGAGGAAGAGGGGACCCATATGTCGCATTTTCTCTTTGGTGTTTTCTTTCCACTGATATAATCCTTTCCATTGGTGGCATGAGTGTTATTTATTGTTTGTTTTGATTCTATTTTTCTTATGCACTCTAACTTAGTTTCCCTTATTTTTATTAGATTAGTCTTGTTGTTTATTTTCTATGCTTGAGATTCTCTAACTCCTGCATTCACTGTTGTCTTGCCTAGCTACCCAACTGGGCTTGTAAGCATCTTCATTTTTCTCATCTAGGTGATGAAAGAGACGCAAAATATTGGCAACTCCACTGGGGAAAGGTATCAATTTCCTACCCCATTTGGGTTATTTTATCTCTTCCTTTTATTTATTTAACCTACAGGGACCATAACCAGCCCAAGTCGATCTGCAGAAAGCCAAATTCAAAGCTGAGTTGAGAGAATTTCATCTAAAATTTTCTTCATGAATGTCTACCAGATGTGGGCGAGTTTTTCGACCCACAGTGTGTATTTAACACACGTGCACCCAAACCTTTGTGTTTCTCAGCGCATTTTGTGCACCTGTGCAGAAAACTTGTTTTATTCTGCGCATTGGCGCCACATGCTCCTTTGTCCATTCTAAAACCCACACATCTGTTCAGAAATACACACATTATAATATTTTTTATGATATGTGGAGGGCCCATAGCCTTCTTACACTTTATTCCATGCACATTTTATTTGCACCACACTTAGATCCCCTCTCCATATAAAGGGATTAGTCAAAACATAAGCACATAGGGGGTTAAAATAATTTTTTCCTCTTTTGATTTCATTTTGCCACATGGATGGCTTGCTTTGATTAAAGTTAAGTGGGAATCATTATATATCACATATCAAACTTGCATTGGGACCAAAAATTGGATATTAATCGTTGAGTATGCTCTTCTCTCGCATCATAGAGTGATCTTGAGAATCACAAAAATGGTTGAAGGAAAATTTCATCTCCCTTAAAAAATAAAAAATCTTTAGGAGAGGAAAACAACCCCCTCGGGACTCCTCTTAGTAATATTTAAAACACATCCTAATAATGTAAGGGCCCATACATGCCCACATGCTACAAAGATAGGATAGTGTTGAAATTTACTTTCTTAGATTAAATCACCAGGGAAGTTTAAAGGTTTTGTAACGGGCCCATACATGCCCACATGTCCACAATATAGGATAGTTTCAAAGCTTTCTTAGATTAAATCATAATAGGGAGTTAAAGGAATAGTAAGGACCCACATGTCCACATGCTAGTTTCCTAGGGACTTTAAAATTCTGCAAGGTTGTACCAATGACACATAGTAACTTAGGTAATCAATACTTGTAAAGGACCAAGCAAAGTCTACATGCAACAAGGTGACACCTAAATTATTAAAAACTTGGCACACTTTCACTTGTTCACACACAAAGTCATCAATCACTCACATAGTTTTACTTAGAAATCATGGAGGTTGAAGTAAGTTTCCTCCAATAGGATTTTGAAATGCCCCACCCTTTTTTGACAAACTATCCACTCCCACTTAATTTCAACAAGGTTCGTTCACACCTCCAATCTCTCAAACAACCACATCTAAAATTTTCTAAAAAACTCACTAATCTTTCCTCCACAAGAGGTGCCAAAAGAATTTTTTAGTCTAGGTAGGATCTCATGGATAGGCATCCAAATAACTCCCCATTATCTGGTTCTCACATCTTCAAACATTAAAAGTTGTCAAATAGGGAACTTTTAAATCCTCCAAGTCAAGTGTTCCTACACCATAAGGTAGGGAGATACCCGTGAAGGGTTGAAGGCTGAGGTCCAGTTGTTCCGTGCGTCCCCCATTGAGGCACCCACCTCTTGGAATGGATCCATCCCATGACCCATTTCTGAGGCCGAAAATCTAAATGTTTCACTTTGATCGAGGTACCTAGTGACCAATTTTTAGGACATCTACCGAGGTGGAAATTGTGGGCTACAATTGCAACTTGATCGGATTTTGTGTTGCTATTGGGAAATATCGCCAACTCTTTTGGGATATGCACCCTCTACCCCTCATTATAACTGATTACTTCATACTTCAATAGTTCCTCTTCATGTGGCTTCAGACCCCACTGTCGAGTGCTATTGGAAGGTCCAGTGTTATTCAAGAGGAAGGATGTTATGTCTAGTAGGATAGGAGCATTTGTTTTATTTTTTCTCCCAAGTGGAAAAAATCTACCTACCCACATGTGACATCCCCCAAAATTAAATATTTTTATTTTTATGTGCTGGAAATTTATTTCCGTTTTTGGCAAATTCGAATCTGGAAAATTTTTGTCATTTATGGAAATTCTGAATTTCGAATTCAGTAATTGTATTTAATTATTGTGACTGTTGGGAGGAGATCTGTTTGGACCCAACTAACTATTTGACTATGACACTTGTATCACAATAGAATAATTATATTAATTGTAGGAGGACAAATGGAACAACCATGTTAAAATCAGATGACCATGACTCCATGAGTGGGGAACAAGTTTGGAACTGCCTCTAGGCTGATGATTACAAGTGGCAAATAAAAGATTTGGCCACTGGCAATCCTTGAAAATCAGGGATTAAGAAAATTTGTGAAAATCCCCAAAGGAGGGAAAAGACCTTGGAAAAAAAGGATAAATAGCATATACGAGGAGGCAGGACACTGCCAAGTATGCTGGGAAATGATTCCTGAGCTCTCTTGCTGTTATGAACACTATGGATTGAGTGTGAGGCAAGAGGATCTTGTTGAAACAGAATCGCCTTGCTATTATGAGCACTGTTGAGTAAGCGTGAGGAAAGAAGATAACTGTTGGAATTGAAGGACATAGGTGAGGAGGAGTTTCCAAGATCTCCCTTATGGATTCATGGTTAGGTTAGGGGGTGAATTGGGCAAGTGATTTTGGCTGTCCTGTTCTATAGTTGGGAGGAGCGTGGTTGTTCCCTTTGTCTTCCCACAGATTGGAATTTAGATATGTTAAATCTTCTCCTTCTCTATTCTGAATGATTTTATATCTAATGTAATATATTTGTTAAATCGGAACTAGAATGATTTCCATTTTCTGTTATGAACGGTTTTATATCCGATGCAATGTCTATGTTTAATCGGAACTAAAATATTTTCCATTCTCTGTTTGAATGAATTAATATCTGATGCATTATATTCGCTTAAATAGGAAGTGTAATGATTCCCTTCCTCTGTTCAAATGTTTTTACCCGATGTTAGGTATCTGTTAAATCCAAACTGAAAGTACCAGGAAACTTTATTTTATACAAATTGAGTTATAAGAGATGATCCAGGTACAGGATAGGTTTAATCTGTAGTAGAAATGTTAGGACACTCTATAGGTTAGAAGAAAACCTTTATCCTTTTGTATCCTTCGGAGTATGTAATTTTTTCTTAAGTCCTTGTTCTTTTGGAATTCAGGAAATGTCTTGCACTGTTGTTCGACATTCAAAACCCCGAAACCCAAATTTGTAGGGCCCACACCCTTACCTTTTTTGTAACTTTGCGATTCATCATTTGGTGATGTTTGATGTCTTGCATCAGAAGTTAGTAAACCCCGAGTTCCGAAATCCCAAAATTATGGGTCCCACCTTTCCCTTTTTCACTTTTCACGATTTCGGGAGTTCTAGGGTGTAGAGGTTAGGTTTTGAATTCACGAAACTCTGAACCCTGAAACCCCTAAATGTGGGTCCCACTCATCCATTTTCACATTTCACAAGTTGCTGTGAGTTGATGTTCGAGTTTGGAACTCGCGAAGTCTGAAACTTTGAAATGGGATGGTCCTTTCATGGGCCCCTCCTCCAACGTAGCAAATATGAGATGGTGGAAATCTGAAGAAAGAGATCAATGACTCCTGTTGTTTCTCATCCAATGGTTGTTACCCTCCTAAGCTTGTGAACAATCAGCCTTAACTTCTGCGTAGAACTTTAAGATCTGACGATTCACAGGATTTTGGTACCTTCTGATGAATTTTTCCATCGTTCGTTCCCTTAAATCCTTCTGATCATTACCCTCTTGAGTTTTGATCGATCAGTCTTAACTTCTGCACAGATCTATGGGATCTAACGGTCCAATGGATTTCAGTCCTTTTCCCGACAATTTATCACCGTTCATTCTTCTAAAGATATTTGGCAAGGAGGATTTGGCATTTTTCCACTGGAGCTTGAGCCTTGCAAGACGATTTCGCTCTCTGCCTCGCTCTGAACACTTCTGAGTGATATCCTTTTCTCTCTCAGAACAACAGAGGCTTGTTCAAGATAAGTTCATTTCGCTCTCTTACTTTGAGTATGTTGGAAGGGTGCAACGTATAAGAGAAGGAACAGAAACATGGAGGGAATTTTTACCCATAGAAGCTTTCTGATCAAAGTAGATTAGGTGGGTGTAATACTATCCTTATGGTCAGAATTGAATCATTCCTGTTTTTACAATCTAAGCTTAAACGAAAAGGATTTATTCCATGGAAAGTTTTTTTTTTTTTTATGATGATTTTTGAGGTACACTACACCACATGTATGCTTCTTTCTTCAAATGATTTATGTATGATGCTCTAGTGATTACATACCATTGAAATATATATTGTGCAGGTTCAATTTATAACAAACACTCTTGTTTATTTATTACTATCATCACCATTTGCACACATACACTTTGGCTAGTCAGACATCATAGGGGACCCACATAATCCCCGCCAGTCCAGACGCTTGCTAAACCTACCTCCCATTCTAGGGGGAATTCCTAGTCTTGCCAACTCATCAGCTCCACCTTCTCACACCCCTGTGAGTGCTACTGTCTTGGGATCAGCCTTGCTCAATTCCACTTTACTTGGGTCCACTTCCCAATTACAACCATCCACCCACTTTCCTTTACAAGGAAGCGGGGGGAACACTTCTTCCCCAGGAGGAAGTACAACCCCACCTAGCCCCCCTCAAATGTCAGGGACACACAACACTCATACCATGGCTGGAACTAACCCTCCTTAGGGGTCAGGTATACCAAACATTCCCACCATGACGGGAATAAACCCTCCACCACAACCACAGATGCCATACCTGGCTTCCCTCAATATACCAGATCTAACTAAGCTCACCAATGATCCTATTTTACATAACCCTATGTGGCCTACAATGCCTACAAACTCCCTTTAGACATCCCCAACTTTGAGGGAAAAGTGGGAGATGACCTGAACAATCATATCATGACCTTTCATTTATGGTTCTCTTCAAAGAACATCATTGATGACTCTGTCTGGTTGAGGTTATTCCAACACACACTCATTGGCCCATCAACCAAGTGGTATCTAGAAGAAAAATCTGGGTCCCATATGACCTTTGAATCTTTGGCCAAATCATTTTTGACCTTCTTTCAACTACCAATCCGTCATGACAATAGTCCCGAACTGCTCTCAGAGTTTAAACAAACCTCCGCCACACACATCACTGACCACATTCACGAATGGCATCGACGACATAGGCTGTGCAAAGTTGAAGTCACAAAGCAACAATGCCTCAATTGGTTTCTCAAATCCCTTGTTCCCCTCCTTGCCAAATATGTAGCCGCCACCTTCCCACAATATGAAGAAGAAGCCACCATCAAGGCTCAATAATTCGATATTATTTATTCCTAGTTAAGATACTTATATACATTGTTACCAGACACCTCAAGATTCGTTCCATTCAGCCAGGACAAACCTGGGATGTCTCACTTTGCAGATGGATTGATCGGTACCACGACACACCAAAATCCATACCACTCACAACCACATATGCATGGTACATCCCCATATCCACCAGTGTATGGAGGAAACCCTTCTACCCCCGTCCTCCTCATCAACCACCATACATGGTTGTTCCCCCACCAACCATAAGTGGACCCTCACAGACAACCATCACATGACTGTCCGGTCCACCAAGTTTTGGTAACCCCTCTACCTCAGCTTACACCTTAAGTAGTAGTGAAATCCCTATGCCTTCCTATGTACCCTATGGATCATTATCACAAAATAATCTGTATTTCTCTTTTCCTGGCCCTCCACAACCCATTGCTCCACCATAAGGACCATCACATGCTGGGGTTAATTTTGTTCAACCCTCTCCCATTCAACAATGTCAAAATTTTGAGCAACTGAATACGGAAAATTCAGCCCACCAGTCGAATAATGCCAAAAAGAAAGGAAAAAATTGAAACAATAATAACTCAGGACCAGGGGGAAACAACCCCCCACAAAATCAACTTTCTAGGGGCAACCAAAATCAAGGGAACCAGAAACCCCAAGGGGGCAACAATAACAAACGCCAAGGGAATATTAACAACAATATGCGGACCAACTTCCCTTGTGCCCTTTTTGGTGAGTATGTCCATTATACTCACCATTTCCCTCAAATCACTGAATTTAAATGGATGAAAGAATCAGTGAATAGACCACGTCCATAAGCACCGCCTGCCCCTCCACAGGCCCCTAAACAATATGTGCAACAACCACCCCCAGCCGTTCTACAAAGCCCCATCCCACACCAAGGGGTAATGAACACCCAACATGAGATGCACCCTACCCCACCATAGATGGCACAATATCCAACCCTAGGCACTCTTGCAGACTGCACTATTCTCCTCACTAATGAGGAAGAAATCCTTCTACAAACACGTAGTCGACAATACAACATACCCTCTGAATCTACTCCCACTACCTCAGAAGAACCCCCAGTTAAAACCAGACCCCCTTTGATGATTCCACACCCTAACACTGAACAACCCCCTTGCATTCCTCACATCCCCTTACGACGGAATGTCAACAACCCCCAGGCTAGGGCAACATACAATTATAGTCTGGTTGATGACTTGGCATAGTCTCCTGCTGCCATGTCAGTCTTAGAAGTCCTTCAAACCTATCCCACTCAACGAATTTCATTACTCTCTGACCTAGGGGTAGTCGACCCTGTTGACACTCAACTTATCACCTTTGACCTTGATAACAGGGAACCTCATCTCCCCAATCTAGTAGCTTTCAAGATACCAGTTAAAATCCAAAACATAACAGTTCACCGATGCATCATTGTTGAAGGCGCATCTACATGCATCATGTCCAAAACTGTATGGAAGAAACTTGGCTCCCCCGAGCTCATACCATCCGCCATCACCCTGAGAGCTTATAACGAATGACCATCCTCTCCTGAAGGGATCTTCTAAAATGTTCCCGTTGAAGTTGGGGGAAAAACCAATCCTATCAACATAGAGGTTATCAACGCCCCACTTGATTACAACATTTTATTCGAGCGTAGCTAAATGTATGCTATGAAATCTGTGGCCTCTTCTGTGTTTCACATGATGATGTTCCCCCACAATGGGAAGATCATCACCATTGATCAAGTCTCACACTATGAGCCCAACCATTCTTCCAATATCAAAAACATCTTACCTCTTTTCCACAGTAATTTCGATGCTTACCCACTCATTGAGATGGGCCCTGAAATATTCAAAGACCCATCCTTGCTAGGAAATTACCATGGAGCACCATTTCTCATACATTCCTCAGCACAAGTATGTGTCATCTCATCCAAGGGAACTGAAACTAGAGATACCCTCCCTCCCATAGAAGCCTCTTCACTGCCTGACATCCCACTAGTCACAGAGCTTCCTCCTTAGGAATCCCCTAAAAACTCTTTAGCTCCACCATTTCCTGATTCCACCCTCCCCTAGGGCAACATCCTGTTTTGGGAAACACTCCCCCAATCCATTACCCAAATCCCCTTCTTCTACCGCCCACCGGGCGTACAAGCTTTCTAGGTGGCCACAATGCTCACCCTTTCCAATATGGTGCTGGCTATTCGAGTATGGTATCTACATCCACCAACAATGGTCCCCCAACCATCCCTCCCTCCCCAAACAGAAGGAATCCCGATGCATATTCACATACTAACTCCAACCGCACCACCCCCACCCCCACTTGTTAACAACACTACCATAGCTGGGGGAAGACGGGAGAAGAAAGATCCCACCACTCCTCTTCCTCCCCAAGTTCAACCTCCTTGCACACTATGCAATAAAGAAGGACACCCTACTAATAAATTCCCATCTCTCCTTGATCTACATAATTTAATTCAACTCCCTCGAGTAACGACACCACTCGTCGATTCCTCCAGTACTACCGCTACATCTTCTACTATAGGTAGCATAGGGCTATGAACCAAATTCGCCTGTGCCATATGTTTATATCATGGCCATTATACCCACCATTTCCCAACACTACCATAGTTTCACTAGACATTAATGGAAGTATGCCATATTTTTCAGCAGAACCCCCCTCCATCCACATCAACAAGTACCCAGGCCTCTGACATCCACTATGTCACAACCTCAGTTAATGAACAGATGCGATGTCTATGCTCTCTCTGTGACTCACTGGATCATTTCACTTACCAATGTCCCACTATTATTGAATACAGGCATCATCAAATGGCCCTTATTCAAAATCCTCCCATCACACCACCTTTAGGGATGCTAGTAGTCCCCTCTACTCCCTCCCCATATATTGTTTATATCTTCTTTCCAGAGCCAAAATCCTTTCCCACTCATCCCTAGTTCATGGACCACCTAGATGAGGATTTACCACCTAATCCCCCAAACTCCTCGATATATCTCCCTATGAAAATCTTATGCCCAACCACAATTTTTAACCCACAATATCTGGACATTTGGTTCATATCAAGTGAACCCTCACAACCTATTTGCGACACTCACTCTACGTCTTCACCACCAGAAGACAATCACATGACGACAATCAATAGTGTCACTTCAATCGATCCCCTATACTCTCGCATGTTCCACTACGACGAGGATAACCTTTAAGAATTAACTACACTTGATTTCCCATGGAATGCACTCCATCACCAAGCGCTCTTTCTCTTAGAGGAAGCCTTTGCACCTCTTAACCAAAACCCCATTTATGCAATCGAAACCAAGGATTTCATTCCATCCAGGCATATAGAATGGTTCAACAACCCTATCCCCACCCCAGATGCTTTTGAAGATGGCAACATGGTCAACATTTCCCCCACTGTCAAAATTGATATTTTTGTTAAACTAGGAATCATAGAGGAAATCACCATAGGCGCCACATGCTCCCCTGAAGAACTCACAGCCTACAAAGCTCTTTTTCAAGAATACCGAGACATTTTTTCCTGGTCATACATAGAGATGCCTAGCCTTGATCCCTCTATTGTTGAACATCTTATTGACACATGACCTGATATCACCCCCATTCATCAGAAGCAATGCCCACTACACCCATCCATAGCAGTGGCCATCAAAGAAGAAATTGACAAACTACGTGTGGCAGGATTCATATACCTTATCGCTTACACATCATGGGTTTCCAACCCTGTTCCCATAAAAAAAAAAACAAGGAACTATTTGTGTCTGCATAGACTTTCATGATCTCAATCACACTTGTCCCAAAGACAAATTTAGTACACCTTTCATCGACTAGATTATCAACGAATTCATTGGCCACAAGGCCTTGTCCTTCATGGACAGATTCTATGGCTACAATCAAATATAGATCCACCTAGCGGATCAGTATAAAACTACATTTACCACCCCATGGGGCACTTTTGCGTATGGATTCATGCCCTTTGAACTCAAAAATGCTGGTGCAACATTCCAATGAGCCATGACCTATGTTTTCCATGATCTCGTCTGCATCATCCTCACTTACATAGACGACCTCACTGCTCGCTCGAAGAAGCGAGCATAACATTTAGATGACTTACAAGTTGTCTTTCAATGGTGTCATCAGTACAATATCCTCTTGAATCCTCTCAAGTGTGTATTTTGCATCACCACTAGATGCCTCCTTAGGTTCATTGTTTCCCAACACGACATCACAGTGGACCCCCTCAAGGTCCAAGCCATCACAAAAATTTCACCACCTCAGAATTTATGCCAAGTACAGAGCCTACAAGGCAAAGCCAACTTTTTACGACACTTTGTTCTTAACTATGCCACTCGTGCACATGGTTTCCTATGCCTACTACATCATGATATCCCATTTTGGTGGGATGAACATGCCCAAGTAGATTTCGATGATTTGAAAGCAACACTCTCCAACGCCCCTTTGATTAGTCCACCCAACTATGATCGTGACTATATCCTCTACTTATCGACCTCAGCTGTCTCTGTAGCAAGATTTCTCGTACAACTAGGGGATGATGGCCAAGAGCATGTAGCTTACTACATCAGTAAAGACCTTTTAGGACCACCCTTGAAGTCTAATCATGAAGAGAAGCTCACCCTCACAGTTGTCCTCGCAGTCCAAAAACTACACCATTACATCTTACTTCGCACTACCAAAGTCATGGCAGATTCCAACCCAATGTAGTACCTTCTTAGTCGATGACAAACTAATGGTAAATTCGCTTGATGGATCATCATCCTTCAGGAATATGATCTAGATTTTTCAACTCCAAAAAGAAAGAAAGCACTCGTTCTCACTGAACTGATCACAACATTTCCATCAGATTCCACAACTTCCCCCATCAATATAGATTTCCCTGATGAGAACCTATTCCATATCTCCTTGGATGATCCCTGGTATGGCGACCTTCTCGTCTACGTTCGGATGCAAAAATTTGGACCTCACCTCTCTCGCGACGATCGTTGGTGAATTCACCACCAAGCTCCTCACTACCTCCTGATTGGAGACATTTTGTATGAATGTGGGGTCGACACCATTCTTTGTCGATGTTTAACCATCGACGAAGACAATAGAGTCTTGAATGACTTCCACAGCGGTTCCTGTGGGGGCCACCTCTCAGGGATTTCCACCACCCAGAAAATCATCTGAGCAGGTTACTTTTGGCCCATGTTGTTTCACGACTGCATCCACACAGTGAAGCGATGCGATAAATTTCAACTGTACGCCAATAAAGTATGAGCGCCACCTGCTCTTCTCCACCCAGTCATCACTGTTGGCCCCTTCTGCAAATGGGGCATCAACTTCATGACCTACAACTCACCATCTAGCAATGGACACAAATATATCGTTGTGGCAGTCGATTACTTTACCAAGTGGGCCAAAGCTATGCCTACCTTCAACAACACTGCTGACACCACAGCGTGTTTTTTCTTTAACCATGTTGTCACCCGCTTTAAAGTCCCATTACAATTAGTCTCCAATCATGGAAAACACTTCTAGAATGAGATCTTCATCGAACTCTCTTCTAGGTTAGGCTTCTCCCACGAGTTTGCCTTCCCATACTACCCTCAATCCAATGGACAGGTAGAAGCGGTCAACAAGGTCCTCAAAACCATGTTACAATGCATGGTTAACAAACATAAGACCAATTGGCACCATATGTTTTTCTCCGCACTATGGGCTTATCGCACGGTAGTTAAAACTTCCACTGGCTTCACACCTTTTCATCTTGTCCATGGGGTTGAAGCCACTCTTCCCATCGAGTGAGAAATTCCCACATTGCACACTGCTATTGAGATATTACCTGACACTGCTCCAATGGAGTAGTGCTTGCTAAACTTAGATTCACTGGATGAAGATCATCGGTCTTCATTACAGAACAATGTGGCAGCTAAAAAATGATCGAAGGCCACCTTTGACTGCCACATCATTCTTTGCTCATTTAGCGAAGGAGATATCATCCTTGCCTACGATATTGCTCATGATACCCTCGGCCATGGCAAGCTTGAATCATTATGGCATGGACCCTACATCATCCAACATTGCCTCACTAAAGGTACATACATGCTGGCCTCTCCTGAAGGCCACCCTCTCAAAGAACCCATCAACGGGTTGTACTTAAAAAATATTTATGCCTGAGCGTAGCCATTCTACACTAGGATTTTTATTTTTGTATGCTTTTGTAGAGTTTTTAATATTCTTTTTCCATGCCTTATGTCTAATCTACCATTTGTGTTATTGATAGATGCCTCCTCCATTGGCCTACCACATCAGTTACACCAACGGAGCGAGCCGATGGACACAAAATCTCGCTTCGGTCGCTTGGGCCCTCTATACCCCCTCACACGTACTGCTCCACTCTAGCGACATATGTTTGGGCTCAGTAACCAACAACCAAGTAGAGTACATATCCTTCATTGGCCTCGTTGCCGAGGCCAGTCACCACCGCATTCATCACCTTAGCATATTTTTAGATTCTCAACTTGTTGTCCTCCAGCTC
This sequence comes from Picea engelmannii, assembly GCA_009831015.1. Classification (NCBI taxonomy): domain Eukaryota; kingdom Viridiplantae; phylum Streptophyta; class Pinopsida; order Pinales; family Pinaceae; genus Picea; species Picea engelmannii. Next base: position 510,576 of record ML792465.1, on the reverse strand, counting down.
AACAATGTGTACCGTGTCCGTGATCCTTGCCTCTTCCACAAATACCTACAAGTTAGAATCTTATCTCGACATTTTTCTTCAATTACATTTACACATATTCCAAGACAATTTAATCAAATAGAAGATAATATGGCTAACCTAGTTTTGGATTGACATTTATCACATCAAGACACCACTATGCACACATAAATCATCAAGAGTCTGTCACAACATATAGATTTGACATCCTAAAAAAACATTAAAAAATATCAACACATGTGAACATCACAAAGATCCCAAAAAGCATATCATATATATATGTCGTTCAATGTGCCATCAGTGTTTACAAAAAATAGTGCATATACAACATCTGTAGGTCGGTGAACCACCTCACCCCTATAGATACAAAACTAGTGTCACCACACCGTATACAAAATGGGCTCACTAGCCTATATAAATACAAAAATACATATCTAGAGGCCCTCATGGCATATCTAGCACACCACCACCTGGTCTCCTCGCTGGAGGAGGTACCCCTCCATCTATCAGTCCCTCAGGCCTTGGGGGCAACTTCCTAGTCATTGTTTCTAACACTACTGCTGCCCTATGGATCAAGGTCTGTGACTCTACCCAAAGCCCAATACAATGCTCCAATATCCCCTCATCCTAGATACATAACTACATCCCCTCAGGTACCCCCTGTAGTACCACCTCTAGGCGGTGGCAAAAATCTGCAAACTCTCCCTCGACTCTAGTTGGAGGAGCATGTGATTGCCCTACACCTAGCTCATCAAAACGGGACCTCCTGGCCACTCTCTAATCACCCACAGGCCTCACCCCAGCATCATCCTGTCACCGTCTCTCTCCTACCTGTGGCTCTCCCCGCGGAGGCCTCACTAGCGCCTGATAAACTGGCACTCGAACCAACTCAACCTTGTGCCCACAAGGTCCCAAATCTGCACATACAAAAAACAATTGATAGCATCATCATCCATCTATACATATTAAAACATGCTATAATATCTACAAAATATCAAGAACAACATCATACCTCTCTGGTCAAATACCTCTCCCAAGGGTAACACCATCTCTGGGTCATCCCAGAAGTACACTCCACTGCATGGATAGTGAAGTATGATCTATGACATCTAACACCACATCTGTGCAGCCTCAACTATAAAATAATGGCCTCCCTCTCCACCACCATGGTGAACCAAAATAGTCACCCAACGCATCAACCGTGGCTCTTGCACACCAGGTGTGTCCAAAAGAACTCTAGGGCACAACATAGGGACGCTCTCTAAGAACCATGCCACCAAGATGGACCCAAAGGCGAACTCCCCTGAGTCAGTAGCTCGACACCTGTCCAGCTGCCCTACCATCTTGGCATGGAGCATCAGCCCCCAGGCAAAATGCTCACCAGCCAGTGCTCTCTCCATCACCCTCAACTGACCCCCACTGATCCACTGATTTGCGAGAGACCTATAGACTCTCACGATCATCATTTCCATGCAGCGATGCCCAAGGGATTCCATCACCCCAATACTCACCATGGAGCCCGACATAAAGTGCCCCCCCAAACAATACCTCTAGGCTAAGGTAGACAAATGCCCATCCCTAGGTAACACGGGCTCCGTCAACAGTGGGGTTCCCCAAAAATGGAGCCCAGTTAGAAAATATATATCCTTAATTGCAATGAAGGCTAGCTGGTCACCATGCACCATGAAGCAATGGAAATTCAGACTCCACATAGAGAGAAGGAACTGTAGCAGGTACTCCTACGAGCACTCAAAAAACTTCAACAACCCACAAGTTGCCAAAGTGTCCTGGACCACTGGGTCCTAATTCCTCATTGCCTCCCTCAGGTGTGACCAATCCCTCTCTCTCCAATGCACTGACATCCTCAAAATGATCACCTACATCCACATATCCAGTACTTGATCATCCATCACAACCCAAAAAACCATCAAAATCTCCAAAAAAGATAAGTTTCACACCCTCCAACTTTGGTTCAATGGCACGGTTTTTTTCCCCATAGGCGCACACACATGCGTGCCTTTTCATCCCACAATTGTGCACTCATGTGCACCTATCGAAAACACAGAGACACACGCATGCACCCCTGTCACACACACAGATGCACCTGATGGCATGCCTGTTCATTACACAGCGATAGATACATGTGCTACTGTCAGCAATACAGCTACGCATGTATGCACAGCTGTAGTTTCAATAGGCACGCATCCAGTGCGTGCCTGTTTTCCCTCTATAGGCACCCAAGTGTGTGCCTGTTTCACTTATAGGCACACACTCATGCACGGATCGCCCTTGATCACCCGTGCACTGTGGGGCCCACATTCATACAATCCCTTGTACGACCCTCCATACACACCCTACCCAAAACGAAACCCCTAGCTACTATGGAGGAAGATACAACCACTAAACTAAAACTCGATGATCCTGAATCAGCTGGCTCGATCTCTCAGAAACTCCGAATCTACTCTCAAACCTCTCTTCCACTCACAGTGGTAGCAGGTACAAATCAGGTGGCAATGTGGGCCTTACAACTATATATAGTCCCGTTTTCCAAACTTCCCTACTCAGTTCCGGGAGCTCCAAGCGTTCATTTTTCGATCTAACTTCAGCCACAGGACCCAAGTTCCACCACCTACACATTCATATTCCCTAGGTCACCATCCATCCTAGGCCCCCGGGGAGCATTTTTTACATACTCATGCTCAGGTACGCATGATTATATTCACACATTATTGAATAACTATTATATGTTCTTTATCTTCATATATTGTTCACGTCGGGTATTCATTTTTCATGTGTGAAGGTACTTGGTCACCATTCATCAACACTACCCCTTCAGGTATATGATCTACACTGGCATGTAATTTTTCCCCCTGCATCTCAATTACATCTCGAATCACACCCCCCGACATTTTCCTGTAGGTCCCTACAGCCAGCTCTGCAGTACTTTCACCTCCACTGCATTTTGGTACTGTCACCCAGTAGAATTCTTCCCCACGTGAGTTGTTCAATTTATAATCCCCCTTGGCACTTTGGCACTCATGCATTTTTCACCCTTTAGGGATGGGAGTCTTGCTAGTCTCCTACATTTTTGAGAATCAACCACATACTCCTTCTCCTCATTTTGCTAGCTTGCCCAATGGAATCCTAGGTTATCTCATCATGGTTCTATGTTGACTGCACTCCCACAATATCATTCACCACCCATTTCATCCACAATCAGTTTGCCCCTCTGTAGATTGTCATCCGTTCACTTCCCTCATATAGAAACCCACCTATGGGGCCCTCACCCTCCACCTTTTTCCCAAGCACCTTGCGCCATCATCGGCCAGGCCATCTTACATTGGGGCACCCATTTCTATGTCTGTACACTCATCCAAAATTATTCTTTATTCATTTAGAAATTGTATAAAAACCTTTGTTGAAAGCATTTTCATAGCTTTTTTTCATCACCTTCGGTGACCATTTTTCCTCTGGCAATGCAACCCCTGTCACCCTTGGTTGGTGAACCCCTTATCTCCTACTCCTATTAACATCATCCATAAACCCCAAGTATCTCACCATTTTTGTACCCATGATCTCCAAGTTTTTCCACCTTGTCACACCTCTGGCACAGTTTAACCCACACCTAGTCGTCCGCCTGACACTAGGCCCAATTTTACAGTTTCTTCCACACCACCTTTATCCCCAAACAAGGGCAGTCTCGAGTCTCATCACTTCCTGATTTCATCCATGATTACTCATCAGTTCTTGATGTTATCCAGTGGATTTCATGAAGCCCTCCTCTTCTTGGAGTCACGTCTCCCTTTCTGTCGACATCAACATAGTTTCCAGACGGGCGACAATATCTTGACTCTCATTCCCTTCACAATGAGGAGTCTTAGATAGCACAACAAGAACCATCATTGCTCTCTATTGTCATTGACCCCCATGAAATTTGACTTCAACACTTCATCATGTTGTTGTGGGTCTTACTTTGCGACTATTGCAGTTGTTTTTGTATTTTCCAAAGACCTCTGAAATTTGATAGGCTATCAATGCCTGCGTTCCATCGACACTTCTTTGAGGTATCATCACCTCTTTTTAGAGTTTTTTCACTATCAGAATTGTCCTCTGCCTTCATCAAACCTCCCCCGAGGGTGTTGCAGTCATCTACACCGACAAACCACTTCAGTTACTGCATTACACCCTTTTTGAGTTACATGACATGAGCATGGGGCATGCCCACCTCATTTGTACATAGTTTATTTTTCACACCTTGAGAAAGGTTTGGGTCCTACATGTTCCCCTCTCCCTCCAATGGGTCACTCTTGACACTCTCCTCATCGCTCTTTCTTACAATGGTACTCTCAGTAGAAGAAACATTGATGTATTTTGGCTAGATATATGCTCCTAACCTCATACATCAGGGGGCATCTGTTATCACTAAAATTTTATCTGCAAATGGTTATAGGAATCCAACATCTTCAAACATTCATTAGTCCCTCCATGGACCCAAAAAATGCATTTCCAAAATGTCCAAAACTATATAACCAGTTATAAAATCAGAAAATGGATAAGGTATGCAAATCATAAGCAAATGCGGTTGATAGAACACACAATGGTAACGTCCTTCAATGTAAGTTTAACGAGCCCAGAGAAGTTAAGCTCGGTGGTTTTTCATATTTAGAGAGTCTAAAAAATCATAAAAGGAGACTCCGCTAGGGTACCTCTTTCGACAATAGTCTAGTCGGTTCGAAAAAGGGATAAACTAGCATTGATTAGACGTCAATTCAAAACTATTTTAACGAGTGTGACAAGGACAAGATCACTCGGACATTTTTTCACTCTTAAGGAGTCTGAAAAAAGTTTAACTATGGACTCCGTCAGGAATATTCTTCTAGACCAATTTAATGAGTGTGAAAGAATAAGGTCACTCGACGATCTTTTCAATTTTAGGGAGTCTGAAAAGAGCTTAACTATGGACTCCATGGGGGTGTCTTTTTCATAAATTTGGTCCCTTAGGCCCGAAAAAGGGATAAAATTATACCTGAGAGTACTCTTCTAAAGAATATGAATTCGATAGAGTATACCTTTTTTCGTACAGTTGACCGTCCGGACTGAAAAAGGGGTAAACTACCGACGGACAGACGTGACTTCAAATTTTAGTTTAACAAGCATGAAAGGCCACAAGATCACTCGACAATCTTTTCATTTTTAGAGGTTCTGAAAAGGGCTTAAAAGGAGACCTGTTTATTTTTTGGGAGTCCTGAGGGTGAGACAAAGAGAAAAGAAGAATCATGCAAATAAGGCTCAAAATTATATTCAGGAAAGACTATAAGGACTCTCGAGCCTACAGTGTTTTAGAGATGGCATGGACACCATAATGCAACCAGGACCTACCTAGGGCATCCATGTTCTGGTAAGATCTACCGCCAAGATGCGACACTTCTAAAGAAGATATGATGGTTCCATGTCACAACCTGATGGGATCGATCCTATAGTAGAGGAAAAAGACACCGAGATGCAAAAGTTGGGGTAATAACCTAACCTATATGCTTAAGTTGATTCTTGGAAAAAAAATTATGGACAGTCAAAATTTTCTCAAAACTCAAAAAAGTGTCCCAATACCTGATCAAATCCCTCCCATATACCTCCAGAATCACTCAAAATGGTTTTTGGTATAAAGAAACTGATAAGGGAGGCCAAAAAAGTGACAAAAAGAGGCCAAAAAGTCTATAAATAGAAGCTAGTAGCTCATTATCACCATTGCTGATTTGGAAATTGACTCTGGAGCCAAAAGACCCCCTTTTCTAAAAATGGTGATTTCGAGAGCTACAGTGGCCAAAACGAACTTCTGCTTGGACCAAGTAAGTACAAATTCCCTTATCTAGCTATTCAATTCTTTAATTTTCTTTTTAAGTTCATTTTTTGGGTGGGTGTTGACCTTAAAAAAGTCGGCCCTAGGTACACACAGGCTGTCTCTGGACAAGCTGCGTGTACACTTGGGAAGAGTAAAGGCTGCCCACGTGTACACATGATTGTTGCCTCTGCAGCTCGTGTGGACCCCCCNNNNGAATCAAAATGCAAGTGCTGACCCTCCTGAACCTTGTTGTGTTGGCAGGATGTATGTCCAGTGGAGGGAAAGAGAGCATGAAGCAGTCAGTGAGTTGGTTGTGGAAAATTCGAATGTCGTGGCCGTGTTGATGCAATGCGGTTTACTGAATTTTTTTCTGTATCCATTTATGCATGCACAACCAAGGCTACGGAATGCCTTGATCGACTACTGGCACCCTGATGTAGAGGCCTTTATGCTAGAGGGGCAATCACTGGTGCCCACCACCGAGGTTATCTATTTTTTGACTAGCCTCTCAAGGAGAGGGGAACCAGTCAACTTTAGGAATTTTCCTGTGGGACCAAGTAAGATCTTGGAATTGATAGCCAAGCACTGTGAGGCTGGGACTGATCTTGTGGGCTCCCAGGTACCTATCAGTAAGATCACTAACCTATCACTACAGGCGATATTATTACTGATTGGGCGGATTACCAGTTCTGCAGCCTTGCATCAGGCTTCTCACACACAGATGAACTATGCGATCCAGTGCTTGAATGCACATATTTTTTACTGGAGTACTACATTACTGGAGTGCATGAAGAGGCAATTGACAGATTTTTGACAACGGACACAAAGGAATTTCGGATTCGGGACGATCTTGTGTTCATTTTTCTTCAAGAGAGTTTCGAGCTTTAGCCCTCGGGAAGTAGTACGAGGACATCAGGCCTCATTTCTTGCAGTGTGTAGATGGGTAGTATTACTATTGCGACAGGGTGGTGGAAGGACCAACGAGTCCTTCGATGATGCTTTCTTTGCGTTGTTGTCATGAAAGATCCCTGTGTTTGAGGACTACCCATATGCAGGGATAAACGTTTCTAGATATCCTGAGATACTCGTGCCTCCTGGTGAGGAGCGAGGGGAGATGGGTAAGTCTCCACCTTTGTAGTTGTTTTGTTTGCATATGTAATTTGTTTTTGTCATTTTTGTGATATATATCATTTTTTTTGTATGCCAGTGTATTTGACGGGTAAATGTTTGTTGCATGCAGATGTGGGACCCGTGCGACCTGTCGATTATGCACGGAACATGCATCATCCTCGGCCAGAGGCTGTAGCTACCGCCGCCAGAGAAGCAACAGTAGTAGGGAACCTCGCACCCGGGGAGGTTGAGAGATTCCTTAGATGAGTTGAGCGGAATTTCACTGCACTCACTCGCACAGTCCTGATGGCAGAGATAGAGGACCTGCCGCCATCCATGCAGCCTCATGACGTGGGGGCACCTCGGACGTGGGTACGATTGTTTAGGCATTTAGCCCATGCTGTGGACTATTATAATAGGGCCCATAGGCCCTGAACCTATTTGGACTTTTTACATGCCACGAGCACTTACTTGTATATATTCTTTGAGGGCATAATCCTTGCGACTCGTTGATTAGTCCCATTTCTAAGGCACTTGCATCCATCTATGTCCTCTGGTTGTTTTATGATGTTATATATATATTTTTTATCTTTTGTGTCTTAAGGATCACGTGTGAAAAAATGTATTTACATGCTTATGTCAACGTTCTTTCATATGTGTGCAAGATGCCAATCTAAAATTTGATTAGCTAGAGTATTTGTGATTTGGTTTAATCTCCTAGGAACATGAAAATATGTAATATAATCAAAGTTTCGTTCTAAGAGATGTACCCTAAGGAATCATCGGTGTAAAGTTGGATCATGAACCCGGTATACTCTGTTTAGTTGCGACACAACCAGTTGAGTGTCAAGATAGACCCGGAGATGAGAGATACTTAATGACAAGGTGTCACAAAGAAACTCAATAACTGCACTATACTCGATGACATTATTTGTGGTGTCACCTAAGCATATACCTCCGGAAGGTAACAACTAGCCCTAAGGTGTAAAGATTACCCAAGCTGTAGAGGCAAGCCTCTGCATGTGCCAACTAGCACCGTCTACATACCCAACGAACACCTCAGAATCACTTAACATCTACCATATTGACGAAAGATAACATAAATGACACATCCATGACACTTAAAAGAAACTTAAAAAGTAATAGTACAAAGACTATACATATGTTACAGAAAGTTACCCACAGTGACATGTCTATGGGTAATACTTATTGAGGTAGAGCCCATTTCTAGGCTCTGCCAAAGCATTCCCTTCAAAATCAACCAAACGATACGTGCCCTTTTTTAATACCTCTTTTAAGATGAAGGGTCCGAACCACATGGGTTTAAACTTTCCTGCCCCCAGGGGGTCCTTATCTTGGTCATAGACCAGGACAAGGTCACCCTCAGAGAAAATCCAAGGATGAACGGACCTATCATACTGACACTTGACCTTATGTTTGTGAGCCTCGTTGGCTAGGGCCCCATTGCAATGCTTCTCATTGAGCTGCTCAAGGTGCCTTAACCGTTCTTCAAGTGAAGAAGTGTCTAGCAATAATTGTACTGCTAATTTTAGAGATGGGTTCTGACATTCGATGGGCAAGACTGCCTCCAGTCTATAAACAAGTTGAAAAGGTGAGAAACCAGTTGCAGTCTTAACAGATGTTCGATAAGCCCATAATGTCGAGTATAAAATCAAATGCCAATTTGACTTGGCCGAGTCGATAGTTCATTGTAGAATAGTCTTAAGAGTTTTGTTTACAGCTTCCAGCTGCCCATTAGCTTGGGGGTAGTAAGGTGATGAATGCTCCTGCCGTAACCCAAGATTTGATGTTAATTCGGTCATCATTTGGTTCTGAAAGTGATTTCCATGGTCAGTGACAATCTCTCTCGGGATGCCGAACCTTGCTATGATCTGGTTGAATAAGAAGAGAGCTGCAGTCTCTCCATCATCTTTAAACATTGGCATAGCTTCAACCCACTTAGTAAAGTAGTCGACAAATATGATGATATAGCGGTGTCCCCTTGCTGATGGGGGGTTGCATGTAGTGTAATCAATCCCCCACTTAGTGAAGGGACCAACTGTGATGACAGGAAACATAGGAGAGGGATGTGCCCTCATCTTTCGAGAGAAGATTTGGCATGGATGACACTTCTTGACCGATTCGATACAATCTTTGATATGTGTCAGCCAGAAGTAACCTGCTAGTAGAATCTTTTGGGCTGTTGCCAACCCAGATAAATTACTGCCACAAGCTTGAGTATGGAAATCGTTGAGCATGATGATGGCCTCCTCATGAGTGAGACATCAACGTAAGATGCAGTCTACACCTCTCTGATACAACGTATCATCGAGTATGAGATAATTCTTAGACTGATGGTGTATCCGTCAACACTTGTCACAAGAAGCAGAGGTGGGGCATTTCAAAGTCTGGAGATAGATAAGTATATCTCCGTACCAGGGGTCTGAGGATGCAATCAAAAACATATCTCTCTGTATAGGCGATTCCTCAAGCACAATGTCACCTGACTCAACCGGAAGTTCCGAAATAATCTCTGCGAAGACCAATGACTTCTTGGACTTTACTGAAATGAAGTCTAAGTCAAATTCTTGGAGGATGACTATCCATCTACTGATTTTTCCGCCTATAACTCGTCGTGTTAACATGTACTGGAATGGATTCACGACAACAATGACGATGGTCTTGCGAAATGGAACATAGTGACAAAACCATGGAACAACATGAACTGATGCCAACGCAAGTTTTTCGAGATGAGAATAATTGAGTTTCAGTGCTACGAGGCCTCGACTTAGGTAATAGATCACGTATATTGAGAACGAATCATCTTCCTGATCTAAAATCATGCCAATGGTTGACTCTACGGCAGCCAGATATAATAAGATATCTTTGTTATAGTTAGGTGGCCATTGCAGAGGTGTGGTTGTGAGGGCATGTTTTAATGCATCGAAAGAGCGTTGAGCGGATTGTTGAGGGAGTTGAGTTGGCAATAAAGCATCATAAGAAGTTCTCCTTGCCTTGTAGACTCTGAAGTTGTAGGATTGTGCATGGGTGGGGCAACTGGATTATTACCTCCACCTTAAGAGGATCGAGCATGATCCTTTTTGTTGATACGATGAAACCTAACAAACGTCCTGACGTTACGCAGAAGCTGCACTTGTTTGGATTCAAGCGAATCCTAAAGTAGCGACAACGTTTGAAGATTAGTCTAAGGTGTGTGGGATGATCCGTTCGCTTGCGAGAGCATAATGATAAATCATCTAGATAGGCCTCGACTATATGCTTGAGGTCATGAAAAGCAAAATACATGGCCCGCTGGAATGTGGCTCCAACATTTTTAAGGCTAAAATGCATCTTACGATATGTGAATGTACCCCACGGACAAATGAATGCCGTTTTGTGTTGGTCTTTAGGTTTGAATTGTATTTGATTATATCCTAAAAAACCATCCATGAAAAAAAAGGCTTCATAACTGGCACATTCATCAATGATCTGGTCAATGAATGGTGTTGTAAAATTATCTTTGGGACATGCCTTGTTCAAATCATGGAAATCGGTACATACACGAATCGTGCCTTGTTTTTTATGGACTGGCATAGGATGTGACACCAATTGAGTCAAATGGATAGGATAAATAAAACATGCCTTTAGCAATTTCTCAACCTCAATCTTGATGGTTGCTGCTTTCTTGGGATTGATTGGATGAAGTTTTTGTCGAATAGGCTTGGCATCAGGATATGTTTTGATTTCTTGTTCAACTATTTCGGATCGATACCTGGCATTTCCTCATAAGACCAGGAAAAAACATCGTGGAATTCTTTGAAAAGATCCGTGTAAATTTGAATTTATTCAGGGGAGCAATCCGCTCCGTCAAAGACATTTTCCATGACGCCAGGGTTTCGGGAGATGTTGATAGGTATAGTTTCAGTGATATTTGCCATATTTCCCTCAGCATAAATTTCCTACGTAGCTAAGAGATTAATAGGACATGGCTGATCTCCCGTCATGGTAATGGTGAATTCTCCTGCTTCGATTCAGCTTAACTCTGGGAGAAAATATGATCTGTGATGAAGATCCTCCCAAGGTTTTTCTGGACTAGTCATTGCTTCGATTACTGCTTCATCAGAAGGCAAGACTAAGTCTAATGAATCGTCATTAGTGAGAGAACCCTTAGCCCAAATAGGCTCTAGAAGTGGATCTAACTCTTCTGCAGGAGTTAGATCAGGATTAGCTGAAGCTTGCTGGACTAAAGAGTATGCTACCTCAGTGGCAAACAAGAGCATGGAAATGCCTGGGTGCCCTGTGTTGGTCACTATAATTGCTTAATTAATTTCAAACAACCAAGTGAAACATAAATTATCAACCCAGGGAAGTCTTTTGTTTCAAAGATAGCCACACACTGTATATGCTCAATTCCAAAAGCACTTAGTGTTGTAGTAAATAAATCATTCTATCTATACTTGCTGAAGTGAACTGAAGTTCTGAATTAAATCACAGGAAAGAAATCTCCCTAATTGCAATTCCTTATAGTTCAAATTAAGAATCCTGGATTACATTGTAAAGTATCATTGCAATGGGAAAGAAC
>ML792465.1:475649-498927 GCA_009831015.1 Picea engelmannii | reverse complement strand
CCCGCTTCTCTGAAGTTCTTAGTACATAAAAAGTTGGATCCTCGAATGGTGATTTCCCTTGAATTTAAAGGGAAATCCCATCGATACAATCATTACAAGGCAGATCTGGATCCTACACTAAATCGGATCTTCTTTCTAAATCATCATAGGGGGTCCTATTCTCATGCAACCGAATGCTAATACAGGAGCTGACGAGGCATTGCTGTTACGGCTGGTGTAACATCTTTCTTCTCATAACTGCTGATGTTGTTTTAGCATCGCAATTCACGGGCTGTTCAGCCACGTGAATCGCGCCCCTTGACTGTGTCAGCCTTGACTGCTAACTGTCAGGGCTCGTGTTTCAGCATCGTGGCGGTCTCTACTGTGTCTCAGCATCTGCATTTCTGAACTGAGTGACAGCTCCGTGTTTCAACATCTGCATCGAACCATGTAGCTGCTTCGTGTTTCGGCATATGCATCCTCGGACTGTGTAGCAGCTCCGTGTTTCAGCATGTGCATCCTCGGATTGTGTAGCAGCTTCCGTGTTTCAGCATGGACTGTGTAGCAGCTTCCGTGTTTTAGCATATGCATTCTCAGACTGTGTAGCAGCTTCCGTGTTTCAGCATCGGTCTTGAATACTGTTCTACAAATATGGACACTTATGTACTTCTAATCAATGGTTAAGTACGAGAGTGATGTAAAATATTATGCAAAACAAATTAAACATGTAGTAATGAGAAAGGACGTTGTGTACCTTGGAATGATCAGGTGGAATGATAGTATAAGTCTAAATACAGGTGATGAAAGGTATAACAATGGCAAAAAGTATGGGAAAAAAGGGTACAATATGTGGTCCTAACACCCTGTCTCATCCATCGTGGTTGATGGGGAAGGAAGAATCCAAGGATCCTCAAAGTCGTGCGGAACGTCGAAACTTGAAAAATCTCAACCTTATGGTGATTAGATATAAATTTGATATCATCGTGAGGAGGTGGGTAATCGAAGGTACCCATCAAGGATGGGAACAAACCAACTCCTATGTTAATGAAACCTGGTTGAGGATTATCAATCATCAGGACCGTGGATGCCCCCAAAGCTAGGTCACGTCTATAGAAGGACAATTGATCGATGGTCACTATCCGACCCTCGTGTGGAAACAACAAGACTTAGAAAATTGTAGCAACCACAGATTGCATAGCATAAGTCCAAATCTATCCTAACAAGAGGTTATAGTCGAGGGGAGGATCGACTACCTCTACTTCGACACACATGGTTTTCCCTCCTAACTGCACGGGGAAAGAAGGAGCGATGCCATGTGGTCAGAATGAATGACTGTCGAAAGCAGTGAGGCGAGTAGGTGATGGAGACAAAATGGGTTGGCCAATGGCCTTCTAGCATGCTAACGACATAACGCATGTCCAGGCACCCTCGTCGACCACCGTGCAGAAGATATTTCGAGTAAAAGTTTTCATGGGATGAGCCACTACTATTTGAAATGCTACGTCGTAAGGCAGACGAGGTTTTAAGTCGGTTGTATCTAACATGATGGTTCCTAGATTACAAGTCTCAGTAGAGCCCAAAGCGGTTAACAAGGCCTTCCTCTGAGCAGGGTAGATTTAAAGGACCTCCAAAGCAGACATCACACAAAGGGTTTATGATAAATCCTCCACCACAGAGTAATTCTGGGCAGCCCTTGCATTTGGGTTGTGATAAGATTTTTTAAATGCACCTTTTGGAATGCGTGTCATTGTTTCTCCCAGCGTCTTCTCAATCTGTAGAGGAAGAGATGGGAGATCAACTTCTTTACCCTTCTCAGAAGCGCTTGGTTTACTATAGTCATGCGCTCTAGTTGATATGAAAGCATGACCCCTAACCATATAGACGTTCGTGGATGAAGGATTGTTTGGAGGTGGGCCGGTTTCTTGGCTGCCCCCTTCTGTGCTTGTAGAGGCTTGAGTTAGATTTTTCCCATGTTGAAAGGGATTAGTCAACACTGCTTGTTGTTGCTGTGTGAAAAATTTTGGGTCTCTACAAGTCGAGGAAAAAGATGGGTCGAGTGGTCTTCCGCGCATAAGTTGCATGGATACCTCACCTTCCATTTTTCCATGTTGTCCCAACCAGCATTATCAGTGGGTTTTTTATCCCCCTTACCCTTCTTTCGTTGTTTTTTCTTCCCTCCAGGCTACTGGCTGGCCTTTTGGTTAGTCAACTACACAGTGTGTACTTCCGATGTTTGGGTAGGGGGAGAAGCCAAAGCAGTAGTTTGGCTGGCCATTTTGTGTTGTATGGATAATTGTTGCAACTGTTTTGTCAATTGCTCAGCGGGCTTAGTTTGTGCTGAACCGACGATACCATCGGCATGTGGTCCAACTCTCTGTCTAGCTTTATCCAGTATCAAACATGGTGCATCTGGAAAGATGTTGTATAATAAACCAGACTGAGAATAGATGAGCTCAAACTGTTGAGCCCTCATGATGGCATCTTCCTCAGAGAAAACTCTGAATGTCGTGACGTCTTTGGATAACTGTGGGAACAAAGACTTAAGGAACCACTCAAGTAGGAATGTTGGTGGGATAGGTACCTTGATTAAACTCTTCTGGCGTCTCCACTCTCGGATATGGTCAGAGATATGGTCCATTGTTGTATGTTTGAAATTGGCGAGCAGTTATGTGCCAGCGTCGTATCTCACAGGTAACTGGAAATGGTTAAGGAAGGCCATCACCAGTTCACCAAAAGAAGAGTATCTTGAGTGATCGAGCTCGATGTACCATTTCTTGGCACTCCTGATAAGAGTATGTTGAAACAATCACAACTGTATGAGTCATATGTCAATGATTTAGATGAGCACCAAATATGAAAGGTAGTCACATGATCACCTGGATCTTCATTAGGCTTGGCCTCGAACTTTGGAATGTCTGAAGGCAACTTCGTTGGCATAGGAGGCCAATGTGGATCGTGAAAAATAGGATCATTTAACAACCTTGTCAAATCTGGAAAGTGTAAAGTCGCTAGGAATGGTAGTTTGGGTTGCTGCTGATAACCTGGGAAAAAGGGTCCTAGAGTTTGACTAGCACCATGTTGCCAGGAATAGTTTGGCTACTGGCCTAGATTCTGGTAGAAACCATGGCCGTGACCAGCGTAAAATTTTTTCATCTGTGGAGACATCATTGACTGATTTCCCAAAAAGGACATAGAGTGTTGGGCATACATTGTATTCAAAGGACTTTGGGAAGGATTACCCCATGTCAGTCCTGCGGGGAGAGGCATAGTAGTCTGTCTGGGGTTCCATTAACTGTGGAAAGAATTACCCCAGAATGACATTCCAGAGGAGGGAATGGATCCTTGTCCTTAGTTCCAAGGTCCTTCTATGTGTGCCCCCTCTGCAGGAATAGTACCCTGCGTAGGAGTAGATTGTCCAAAAATGGGGTTGTGCCCAGTCGAGAAAACGGTGGATGAGAAAGTGTTGTTACCAAACATCTTGTTCCAAGAAAATGGTGTCTAACCTACCGGCATACTGTGTGAAGGTGGTCCTTGACTCCCCGCTCCAAATAAACTAGTGTGTGTAGTCTTCCTGGCGGATTGTTGATGCAGACCACCAAGCGAAGGGGATGAAGGAGGGATATGACCTCCTGCGTAAGGAAAAGCGTTAAAAGGAATAGGAGTGCCCCTAAGTTGACCTTACAGAGGAGCACTAGAGCTCCTTGCCCCTAGACCCAAAGTCTGTAAAGTGGAGTAGGTTAGTACATGACTTGTACCCGAACTAGGCATACCATATGAGAACGGAGGGCCTGTCGCACTAGGTGTGAAGGGGTTTGTGGCTGCCGCCATAGACGGGTTCAGTCCACTGTGTGATGTAGTTGTGGCTGAGACCATGGTGCCTCAAACCGACGATGGTAGGTTAGGAGATGACTCTCCTGTGGTGGAAACTGTGGTGGGAATTGAAGAATTCCCCGAAGGAGTAACACCATTTGTTTCCATTGTTGTGTGAGGCACTGTCTGGCATTCGTGAAATTGGATTGGTACAATAAACAGTGCCAAGATATCATTGGTTGGGGTTTCTACTGAGCCAAGAGCGATTGCTTCAAGGTCCAAAACGGTTGATTCCTCCGGGATTTGTTCGGGCACAAAGGTTTGTAACCCAGTTGCTTCAAAAGACCCTTGTTGGTCTAGCTTCTGCCTTAATGGTGGCGGGGGTGGCTCCAGTGTAACCGGAGGCAGGCCAAGAAGCCTTCGTGACTGACAGATCTTGGGATCCTCCACTATGTGAGAAGATCCAAGACATGCTAAGGTATTCTAAATGTTCAAAAGTAACACACACTAAAAAGAATCCCCTAATAGATAAGACAAGCAATCACTAAACTATTTGGAAGAACAGTTACAACAACCAACACTAGAGAAACTTACCGATGCAAGTGCAACTCGAACACGGAAGCACCCTCCAGGTATACTCTGAAAAGCATGGCCCGATGTTTGTCCTAGGTACCATGGTATACCCCCGCAGTCACCTATGTATGTCCCTAAAAATATTGGCAACTAGGTTGCCAGCAGGCGAACAGTCACCAGGCGAGTACAGTCGAAAGTTGGGTAGACCACAATGAGCAGGGTATCGAGCCCGAAACCTATCAAGGGTATCAAGAGAAAATGGTCCAAAAGACAACTGAGGACGTCGAACGGATTTGAGACCCACGAAGCCCCGTGGCAAATGAAAACGACGGAATCCCAAAACAAGCCCTCTATATGTGTTCTCCACTGCGATTGGTCCGGCTTTGGAGGGGTTATCTCCGCTACCTTTCCTCATGCGACCTCGTGTTTATCCCCTATGTTAGAGGGGGGTCCCGGATAACTTCCATGAAACTAGAATTAGACACTCCCTATCTCAGACTCTAATGTTTGGTTTTGAAAGGCCTTGAAGAGTTTCCTCTCCAACCTAATCCAAGGCCCTAGTCCTTAACTAGTTTGTGAACCCTACAAACATAAAAGTCTAGTAGATTTTAAAATTAGCGTTGCTTTTATGGATTTTTCTTACATCAAGGGGTATGAGGGTGAAACTGATGATGTGTAAAAGACGAAAGAAAAAAATGAATGAAAAAGATGGAAACAAAAACTTTTACGAAATGCAAAATTTCAACAACTTTTCACAAAGAAAGATTTTTAATTTTTCTAAGATTTTGGACAACAAACTCAAAGGAATTTCACTCGACTACGAGCTACTTATGATCTAAGTGAACTGTAAAAACTTACAAAATAAAAGACTTTTCCCTAGCTAATGATGCAGAAACACACTCTTCAACCAAAGAAGAAAATGAAAAGAGATTTTTTATTTATTTAAGTGCTAGTAAAGAAAGACAGGGAAAATACCAACAAGCAAAAATCCAAGAAAAACAATTCTGGCTTAAAGATCGCAAAGAATTAGATTAAAGTATCACAGAATGGCAATTGAAAAAACAATGACTCTTACTCTTGTCTAAAAACCATAAAAAAAAAAATCTTATATTTTTCTGTCAACTATTAACTGAGAAAAAGCAGGCTAAGGGTAAGATGAATCCTAACCTATTGACTATTCAAACCTAGATTCAAACACCTGAGAGGAATTCTTCTTATCAAAGGAGGGGATGATTGCCCCACCCTGAACAAAAAGTAGCCTATACAAGCACACGACTGTCACTAAAACAACATGCTTGTAAACGCGTGCTGAACAGAGACAGAGGGCATGTACACGTGTGCTGACCTTGTACAGGTCGCATGTATATATAAACTCTAAGGAAAAATATGAAAATAGATAGACCAGACCAGAAAGAGGCCTTTGGTATTGATAACCAGGATCCCTTGAAGGCTTGGAGACTCTTTCTAGCAGAAAAACAAATAATGCAAGGAAAAATAATAAGGCAAAGAAAAAACACTCTGAGATAGGACTGGAAGTAAACAAGACTTAGATAGAATTCTAGAAACCCCCCTGAGAATGTGTGATTCTGACAGGGAAGAGGAGGACTGCCTCTAAGGTTCTCTGAACTCCTACACGCTACTACTATCTCTACAGCTAGCATTCACACGTGGGTTGAAAGAGGATAGGGCACGGGTACACGTGTTCAAGCCTTCTGCAGGCTACGCGTACCACTGTGTGTCCCGAAAAATACAGTCAAGCAAAAGTCAGGGAAAGCTGGTATGGAAAACCAGAATCCCTGCTAGCTCAGACCTTATAGAAAAAGAAAAGACAAGCAAAGAAAAAATAGAAAGCCTAGTATTTACACTACCCAAAAACTTAAATAAATTTAGGAACCCTAAAGAGTATTCTCCCCAGTATGGTCGCCAATTTTGTTGTTGGGAAAAACACCCTACAAACTAGCAAATTAGGGTCAAACTTTGCATGCAGATTTGATTGAATAGAAACTACTTTTTTACCTACATCCCAAGATTTAAATCCCTTTTTCTCAGTAAATGCATGGAAAAGGACCACCTACCTTATTACCAGCATTCGATGTCGATCCTCCGTTGTGCTTGACTACTTGTTCGCAATGCTCCTTCCAAAGATGACCTGCACTCAAGACAAACAACAACTATGCATGCATGCTACTTCTATACTCAAGGGTTAGAAATCAAGCATAAACTAATCAAACCATAAAAAATTCATGAATTGGGATGGGAAACACATTCTCTTTATTATTTAAAGTGAGTCAACTTACAAAATATGAGACCGACCACCGCTCCTTGAACCTGATCCTGGGCTCCTCTTCTTCTGTCCTTCAACTGCTTTGTGTTAAATCTCCTTTGGCATGAGGAAAGGCTAAAGGGTTGGGATGATGGAATACATAAATGGGAAGATTTTCTTCGCTATATTTTTTCCTCTTCCAAATGGTACCCCTACCCCTTCTTTTATAGGCTAGAAGGAGCTAGGGTTTTGGATGAACCCTTGACCATGCATGGCTGGGAGTTTTAGTTAACTCACCCATAGCTTTTTGTTCTGTCGACAACTTTCCTTTTTTCTTGCTTTTGTAGGTACATGCGGGCTGTTGTGATTCAGCTAGCGTGTACACGTGTGCAGTAATGGGTTAGGGCACGTGGGCCTTTACACAAGAGGATTTTCAAAGAGTTTTTCAACAGAGTTTTAGCAAAGAAGGGATATGAGTTGGCCTAATTCCAGGTAAGCATGTGTGGTGCAATTTAGGGTTATAATAGGGGGGTTTGGAATTGGGTGCACATCTCTCAAACGGTTAGGATTAAGGCACCTAGATCAATGGTGCTCAAGTGAATTTCGGACCCCCTTTGCCATTCTACCTTTAACAAAAGGGGGGGGGGTCCGGAATGGTGTGTTATTTATGTGGGGCCCCCTCCTATCATGTCTCCTTCCGTGCCGTTTATTCCCTCTTGCCACCTATTCTCCACTTAACCGCGTGATGGGGCCCATTCCTTTGACCACTCGCTAACCCTATTGAGGTTCGACGTATGCAGAATTGACACAGCTCTATGCTCTTGTAGCGCTGAGTCGCATAAGGTGAGGAATCACCATATTCATCCGACCTATGGTCATGACCCATAATCCTATGGGAGCAGACGAGGAAAGAACTAGCCTACGCTAGACCCCAGTAGGCACTCCGGGGATTCTATCCCTCAAGAAATAGGCGAAAAATTTATATTGCCGTGGTGGGTATGTGAAAAATTGGTATCAGAGCATGGTTACAACACTTGGCTTTCTTTGGCTCATGTACGAGAAGCGTAAGGAGATATTATTATCTGAAACTTATCCTTAAGGGGAAGGACCGCAAAATGAAACTGTAATTTGGAAATTTCTATAACCCCTCTGTTAAAATGGTAACTACTCTTATAGGAGTAGGGATGCCTTGATCATTATTACTGATAATATCTGAGTGCAAATAACAGAGGTGGAATAAATTGTGCTATGAAGCTGCACGAGCCAGACAAGGGACATGAACTGAGTTGTTCTGTTTTAGTGTGACGATGGCTACCTACTAAAGCAGGTAGAGTCTCTTGCAATTGAGATGGCTGGTTAGGTAAAGATTATTACCCAAATGAAGAACCCCTTCATGATTTGGGAAATCTGGTAAGGACTGGTAGGATCCTTAAGAAGTTATGATTTCTACATTATTAAGAGACTAAACCCTGAGCATATAATTACTCACGATTGAGAGGACTGGTGAAAATATGTAGGGCCAGATTTACTTGACCTATATTGGTTAGAATCGATAATGAGGATAACCTATTTGAGGAGTTCTTAGGGACTGCTGTTAATTCCCAAGAGTGACCCTTGTTGGTCATTTCCATAAAGAGAGGGTAACACTTTTATGAGTTAGGACTATGAGATTAGTCCTGTAAGTAACTTAAAAAGCTTAGAAGATCATATCTGTTGATCAAGGAGAAAATTGGACCATTGATTGTCCAGAGAAAAATTTTGCAATTCCGGGGATCGAAGGATTCGAGGTTCTTCATAATAGAAATCCCGAAGTCGTGAAATGCAAAATCACGACATAATCACAACCGTCAGTTGGAGAGCCATTGGTGCTCGTTAGATCTAATTGATCAGTGGGGAATATAAGGCTAATAACCTCTCATCAGTCATAAGCTCGGGAGGAATAGTATCCGTTAGATTGGAATCAACGAGAACTATTGATCTAGAGCTTCGAGGTTTCATCTATTGGGAAAATGGAAGCGTAGACTTCCCAAAGTCGTTCCAGGTAAATCACCAATTTAATCAGGACCATTGATTGCTAGAGAGACATGGACCATGGGATCCAGATTGTCAGGCCTGCATAGATTAGAAGTTTGGGAAACGACGGAGTGTTGTCCACGAATTCACCAAAATACAGGATCCTGACGCGTGTCTGAGAACTGACCCAGGTTCCAAGTGAAGGGTCATGTGGATGAAAGAGCTGAGAATACCTTAGCCTCGGTCTTTCGAGTTTTCATATTTTGGGGGTCGAGGAACCAGAGTTCCTTGCAACATGAATCCCAAAATCGCGAAATGTGAAGCGCCCTTTTTTCGGATTGTGGTCACCGCCGGTGGTCGCGTGAGGAGAAGGCGTGAGCTAGTATGATGAACATGCATGATTTGAATGCAGTGTGAAGCTTCATAATAGGAAGCCTGATATTAATACTGGTAAGGTATGAATGATATTAAACGTGCAAAGTAATGCACATTGATGTAAAACTATAGTTATAGACACAATATGGTTTTCCCGATGAGCGAAATATAAAGTAAGTATTTCTTTTGTCATTATTGAATGGATACCATGAATGCATGACTCCATTCTAAAGAGTCGTGAAAGCTCTGTCTTGAAGGATAGCTTAAGGGAAATGTACTCCATATCCCCATGAAAATCCAGTACAATTAAATAAAAGAAGAAATGAGTAAGGATGCTCTGTTGTCATGATAAGAGGCAAATGTTTATGGCTTTGAAGATCACATGAGAAGGACTGTGAACAATCTTGAGTTGACTGATTTTAAAAGCAAAAATGTATGTGGGCTATGGAATATACCTATGATAGCTACATGAAGGCTTGGGATTATGAAAGTGGTTAAGTACATCATAGATGTAAGTTAACAAAGATGCATGTTTCTATGCCTTAAGGGAATATTTGGTAGACCACTAAAAAGTTAACTCAAGGTTGAGGCCATCATAGATGGTGATGGATCTGCAACAAGGAAGTGGCATGCCGAAGGACTTCCCGATGGAGGAACAGGGTAAGGACTTTGTCAGAAGAACAGATTCACAACCCTGGTAATTGTTGAAGGTTGGACAATGAGCTGCAAGGTCTGTCCATGTATACGAATCCTGGATTACATTTTTGAAAGAATCATGTAAGTAATAGAAGACGGATAACCGAATGTAGACCATTGTGATAACCAAATGGAAGTGTGTAGGGTGCACATATTCATGATTCATTATGAGAAAATAGTTTCTACTAAAGTATGATGAAGTATCCTAAGAGTTAGGATGATCCTAACCCAGGGCTGCTCAGAAAAGAGCAGTTGTGGAAACCAATATGGTTGGTAAGAGGCCAGTAAACCCCTGAGTATGATTGAATGAATAAATGGGTATGTTTATCTGATATAGCTTGGCTGAAGCTATGATTAGGGAAAGACAGTGAGACCTTAGAGATAACTTGACTTGGCTAAAAATCCCCAGGCGATGTAGAAAGAATTGGAAGAAGGGGAGAGCCCTCAATTCTTTCCTTGCTGTGCATTATGTTTCCATGGGATAAGAAAGCTAGTACAATGATGAATGAAAATTCTTTGACACCATAATAATGATGGTTGTAATGCTGTGAAAAATGATTGAGAACTGTTGTGTTACACTCATGAAAAACATTAAGGATAATGTGATGAACTGCATATAGATATGCTAAATATGCTTGAAAATGTTTCTATTAATTAAACACTATGATATTTGCATTTTAATTACATTACGATTAATGTTCCTATGGTGTATGTCACATGTAGAAAGGAATAATATGGGAACTGATGAGAAAGACAGTTTCCAACAATGAACAACCTCAAGCAGAGGGTGATCATGGAAAGACTGCAATCGAAAGGTTGTTGACGGGACTGTGAAAATCCCGCTAAAGTACTACTGATAAGGTAGAGGATAGAGAGAGGGTGAAAGCAGCCAAGAATTGGTATAAAGGTATTCATGCCTATGTGGCATAGGGTATGAATGGATTTGGTAAGAACCCCTTCCAAAATATTTTATTATTGCATGTTATACTTGAAAATTGAAAGGGCAGTTGTATGCCTTGGATACCTGAGTAGGGTATGATTTGGGAAGGAGAACCTGAATAACAGAGGGATGAACCTTTGGTACTAAAGACCAATTGTAACCTTCAGAAGAATTCATGAATTGATATGTCATGAACACATGGACCAATCAGGGAATGATTGGAAACAAAAGTGCTCATAGATAGCATGTTGCATGGAATTACTTCTAGGAAATGCATATTTTCATAAAGGACAGACAATGGATCCCTCATTAAGGAAGGAGGACCTTCCCACATTTCTACCCACATAGTATAGGTGTTAGAGAAAACCAAATTTGGGTGGCCATGAGTGTTGTCCCCCTGGTTATTAATGAAGGCATAATGTGTGGGCACATTGATGTGAAACTTTTAAGTTTAATATGTACTAATTTGGGGTCGTGATTGGCCTATAATAGGAAGCGTGGTCCTGTTGTAAGAATGAATGAAAATGAATAAACCATATGAGGAAAGGTCAGTTAAATTCCAACACCCCCTGGCCAAGAACCGGTCATAAAGTGTGACGAACTTGAAATCAATGCAAGAATGCATTAGGTATAAATGTGGCCATGGATAGTGGCACATTTGTTAAAACCCTTTGAAATGTTGAATTGCGTTTGAATATATATATATATATATATATATGGAAAATCTAACAATTTGTTTGGTTGATTGAAGAATGAATTGCAGGAAGCAGGGGGTCATGGATATGGCAGTAAGGTAAGCCCATAGGAAATACCTATTGCCTATTGAGCCAAACTGCAAGGAATGTTATTCCCTTTGGAGAAAGTGAATTTGATTGTTAGTATGCACAATTGTGAAATTGTTGTAACGATGTTGTAAATGTGCAATAAAATGTATGTACATGAGAACTAACAATTTCATTAGCTTAGGAATGAATGCAGGATGGAGTCTTGGATATGGCAATGCTGTAAGCCCATAAGGAAGACCGATTTCCTGCTGAGCTAAAATTTTATGGGAAGGAAAGTCCCATAATTATGAATTTGGTTCCTATGCGGAACAAATGTGAAAACAAATCATGAGATTGGAAAATCTGTGGGTGACAGATTTGAAATAAAATTTTGAAAGATAGAATTTATAATGATGTCTCATGAATTTTGTATACCTGTGATACATGTGAGAAGAAAAGATCTGTCTAGAAAGGAACAGATGAAGGCTGTCAAAGTTAAAGATGATGAGCATGGCTACTACTAAGCCGTGAAAACCCTGTGATAAGTGATGATCGCCTGAAATAAATTATGTTGAGGTAACACAAGCCAGAGGGATGCCTCGATAGAGAAAGTCTGAGGGACACCTCTACTGTAAGACTCGATAGAGTCTCTAAAATTTTCATGTGCGAGAAAACCTTGACAGGGAAAGATGGATCATCTGAGGGACTGTATAACAGTGAAGGGGATGCCTGAGCTTGGGTCTAGAGGGTGAGTGACCGCAAGGAAGAGGAGACTTCAATAATTCTTGTAAACTATTGGGATCATGCACACAGTGGGTAGTCTCCCATGCGGAAAAACCTTGGAAAGGAAAAATAAATCATAATATCTCTTGTGAATTGTTGAATTGGAATCCTACACCCAATGGGTACATCAAGGAAAACGACAAGCAGGGATAACAATATTACCATGTGGATACAGATCCACAAACTGCACATAAATTATTGTAGGTAGATGATGAAGACTAAGATCCCGAAAGAGGACCTGACTGAGGATGAAGTTCAAGACTTTTGAAGTGGCCGAATAAGAAAGGCATGACATGTGTTTTGAGAAAGAACACCGAGGACGATGTTCCTTTAAGGGGGAGGGAATTGTAACACCCTATTTCCCCCAAATTTGTAATTAATCCTAATATAGGAATTACCATGCTAAGGCATGATGAAAATGTGAATGTATGATGTGAATGGACTTTATGAAAAAGGTCGATGAATGTAAATAATATTATGAATATATATTGCAGAACTGTTGAGAGGGGAAGTGCTGAAAAAGAGACCATGATGGCTGAAGAAAGGTGGTGGAAGGAACCTGGAAAGGTGGCGTTAACTTCCACCAAAACCAATACCGTATTTGGACCTCACTGGCCCGGAGAACCAAGAGTGGCTAACTGGCCCCAAATTAAATGACTCGTCAGGATTGGTAGGTAAAGGGATCCTCAGGAGTAATGAGGGATGGGGGTGAACCACCCATCTGTAGAGTCCCCAGACCTGACCTGTGCGAGGAAATTCATGCCACACACAACCTCACAAGAGGAAAAGGCATGAGGGAGAAGTGCTAAGGGAAGATGCAAGGGAATGTAGGGAGGAAAGAGGAGGAGAACCCTGGAAAACACAGAGTGAGTGATAGCGGAGAAGAAGGAGAGTAACCTTCATTCTCGGTCACTCACAAATAGAGACGTAGTCTTGCAGCATCGTGGTCTCAGCTCGAGGGTGGCTAGTGGTAAATCCATTGGGAGTCACTGAGCCTATGGTTGGGTGGAAACGAGCACCCCTCTTAGAAGTTGCATCACCTCTAGTGTTATTTCTGATAAGTGTATTATATCTTGCATATTGAAATTATATACTGACTTGTATGCTCATAGCTTGTGCAGTTTGTGAATGGTCTGAGTATAAGACTGTCTGTATAGTGTTTTGATCAGAAATGGTGATTGCATGCTTTTATTGAAAGGACCACGTATGGCTTATGGTTATAGATATATTTTTATATATATGCATATTGAATTTATTCAGATTTCAAGTCTATTCTCGAGAAATCTATACTCTTATCCGTCTCAGGTAATACCCTGGATAGATCTCAGGTAATACCCTGGTAATACTCTTACCCATATTGATCGACGGACGAGACCCCTTCAGAAGATCTGCGGTTAGTCATGACCATTAGATTGGAGGAAGAAACAAGGGCATTACATGCCTTAACCCTTTTCCTTTGTATTCATGAGTAGCGAAGAAATCGGGATCGTAGATCCCCAAGGTCCATGAGAGTATTTGGACCGTTGGTTTTTGCATGTCTAGGAAGCCATGGGAGTCGGTACACAACGTGGGATAGATCTGAGCTGTCATATCTTACTTAGAAAACCTGATATCCATTGGATATGTTAGGAGATACATGAGGGTTAAGCCCTCGAGAATAGGGGAGAAAGTCCCGAAAGAGGAATCTGTATCAGGATTTCAGAGTTCGGTGTTTTGGAAGTCTTGGTGACAAGAGATCGAGACACTCCATGGTGGAAGTCCCGAAATAGATCTGGACCATCCGATTAAATGAGGCCACATGTCATGAGATTACCCACTTTGAGAAATCAAAAATCGAGGATTCAGGAGTCCCATTGACAAGAGGTCGGGCTCTCGTCTTGATAAGTCCTGACAGGAATAAGATTGTGGTCTTATGAGAAGTGGTCATACTGGCCAAGGCTTATCCTAGAGGGATAATTGTTTATTGAAGCCGGTTCGACACTTTGGCATTTCGGTACCTGGAATACCGAAGGGCATGTTCCTCTTGTGCTCAAAAGTTCCGAAACTTCGACTGGTGAACTCCTGAAATGTTAAACATATGATTAAGTCTTGATTAATGGATGAGATCCTCTTGAAGGATCCAAGGTCCGTAACCACCATTAGATGTGGGGAAGGAACATGGATGATAGTTCCTCGACCCCTCTCCACCTTTGCAAGCAATGCATGAACATGATCCCTTCGAAGGATCCAAGGTCTGTAATGACCATTAGATTTGAGGAAGAGACACAGGCATTAATGCCATGGCCCTTTTTCCTTTGCAAGAAATGGTGATCAAATTTGGGTGGCCAGGATCTGTGCACCTAGATTTGTGGCTGAGGTTACATTCCGGAGCCTCCTTGTCATTCTACCTTTAACGGGGGGGCATCCGAAATCGGGTGCACATCTCTTGAATGATCAGGATTAGGGCGCCTATATCAATGATGCTCAGGCAAATTCTGGAACCCCTTTGCCATTCTGCCTTTAACAAGGGGGGGGGTCTGGAATGGTGTGTTATTGATGTGGGGCCCCCTCCTGTCGTGTCACCTTCCATGCCGTTTATTTCCTCCTGCCACCTATTCTCCACTTAACCACATGATGGGGCCCATTCCTTTGACCACTTGCTAACCCTGTCAAGGTTCGGCGTATGCAGAATTGACACAGCTCTATGCTCTTATAGCACTGAGTCGCGTAAGGTGAAGAAGCACCATATTCATCTGACCTGTGGTCGTGACCTGCGATCCTATGGGAGAAAACGAGGAAAGAACTAGCCTGCGCTAGACCATCGTAGGCACTCTGGGGATTCTGTCCCTCAAGAAATAGGCAAAAAATTTATGTCACCATGGTGGGTATGTGACACTATATGATTGGAAGTTGGTGCTTCCATCCAGTTGGTGCTGGAAACACCTAGGAGTTGGTGCTTCCATCTAGTTGGTGCTAGAGAAACCAGGGAGTTGGTGCTTCCTTCTAGTTGGTTCTAGAGACAGCAGGGAGTAGGTTCTTCCTTCTAGTTGGTGCTAGAGAAACCAGGGAGTTGGTGCTTCCTTCTAGTGGGTGCTAGAGAAAAAAGAGAGTTGGTGCTCTCAGCAAATTGCATCCTGCAAAATAGAGGTTGTAGCCTCACAATGAGTTGGTGCTCATATGTATGATAATGTAAAGAATGTAAATAATACTTATCATATAAAGAAGAAGAGGATTTTACCCTGTATGGGTTTCCTCAAGAAATATTTGTCTCTATGTTTCTCATATATGTGACTGATACTGAATGTGCCATTGTTTATTTCCCTGCATTATTGTGATAATCATTGAGTGCCTTGTAAAGTTTTTACAAGAAGCATAATTGTTTAAGCACGATGACAACTGATTCACCCCCCCCCTCTCAGTTGTCCAACAATTGGTATCAGAGTTGGCCCCTTTTATCTAAGGGTGGATCCTAGAGCTTAAACATGTCAAGCCATGAAGGAAATTCAATTGATAAGGCCCCTCTATTCAATGGAACAAACTTTGCCTTCTGAAAAGTTAGAATGAGAACCTACGTAATGGCTTTAGGTGCAGATGTCTAGGATGTGGTAGATACTGGTTATGTAAAGCCAGTTGTGCTAGCTAATAAGGATGACAAACTAGAATTTAGCTTCAACACTAAGGTTATGAATGATATCTTGAGTGGGCTTGCAAAAGAAGAATTCGTAAAAGTTATGCACCTAGGAACTGCCAAAGAAATGTGGGACAAACTCATTAGCAGTTATGAGGGTAATGAGAAGGTAAAGGATGCAAAGCTTCAAACCTACAGAATACAGTTTGAACAACTGAAGATGAAGGAAGATGAAACTGTTGGAAAATAATTTCTGAGAGTAGAAGAAATGGTAAATGCAATGAAGGAACTTGGTGAAACAACTGATGAACCTTCTTTAGTTCATAAAATCTTGAGATCTCTCCCAGATAGGTTCAACCCGAAGGTCTCTGTTATAGAAGAACTTAATGATCTAAAAACCTTGGAGTTTGATCAACTTCTAGGAACATTGACTGCATATGAAATGAGAATAGTTAAAGATAAACCCACCTCCAGAGAAGCATCATTTAAAGAAGACAAGAATGAGGATTCTGAGCCTGATGAAATTGAAGAAAAAATTGTGAAGAGACTGAAGAAGGGATCATGGAAATACAAAGGTAAACTTCCTTTCAAATGTTTCAACTGTGGTAGGATAGGTCATTTTGCAAATAAATGTCCCCACAAAGGAAAGGATCAGACATGTGATGATGAGGAGAAGTACAAACACAAAAATTTCCTTAAAGAGAAAAACTTTAAGTAGAAAAGTTTGTGTGTAAACAATGATGATGATACTTCAGATGATGAAGAAAATGACTCCTTTATTGAAGATAAACTAAATGACTTCATACTTATGGCCAAAGAGGATTATGATAATAAAAGCACAGGGAGTGATGTTAATGAAGAAGAAGTTGTGGTTGACATGGAAGGAGAATTGATCAGTGCACTGGAAGAGATTGACAGACTAAGAATCAAGAACACAAAGCAAAGACAATTGCTGATATAGTTCAAGAAAGACAGTAAAAAACCTGATGAAGACCTTGTCCTACTAAAAGTAGAATTAGAAGAGGCAAAGAAAATCGAATACATTCTAAAATGACAGTTATCAGAAAAGAAGGTGAGATGTGAAGCATTAGAAGAAGAAGTAGTGAAAACTAGGAAAGAGATGGAGAAGTTTCAAGCTTTGTATAATTAGAATCTGTTACGTATCAAAGCCTCAGAAGGATTAGCCACCATCCAGAATCAGCAAAGGAATCCAAAGTTGAAAACTGGTTTGGGTTATGAAGAAGGATCAAGTAGTGGCAAGTGAAGAAACAAAGAACCCATCAAGTTTGTCAAATGTACAACCAATAACAACAACGAACATGCAGGAACAAAGGCAGACAATTAGCCGCCTAGGACGAGTAAGGTAAAATATGCCAAAATTGAATTTGTAGATCAAAGAAGTAATGTTCTCATTGTTGAAAGACGTTATCAGCCTGGAAGAAATCGATTTCCACAAATAAGACAACGATTTCCCAGGTACAAAGAATTTTTCCATGGCTATTGTTTCTACTCTTCTAAATTTGGTCACAAAGTTGTAAATTGTTCCTTAAGACTTATACATGAGCAATTAATATTTCAAAGGAATAAATACTTCCCACAACAAAGAATGATACAGTTAAGTAATAATCCTTCACAGAGTACAAATTGCCAAATTATGTCTAGACACATACAACTAAGGAGGCCAAGAAATAATCAACAGTCAATAAGTAGACAACACTGGAACAATAAGTTTGACCTATTGAATAATGAGGTTGAATGCTACACCTATCATAACTTTGGACATAAATCTATTGATTGTCGATTAAGGAACTTTGAACCAGATTCGAAATTCCCTGCTGAAAATGTCAAGTTTTGGAAGAAGAAGGAAAGTGACAAGGGTGGATTAGTATTGTCCGCTCAAAGAAAAATGAACCCTTGGTATATAGATAGTGGATGCTCCAAACACATGATGGGAGACAAAGGCAAATTTCTATCTCTAAGTGAAAGCAAATCAGGAAACACAACCTTTGGAAATGATGCTCCAGGGAAAATAAAGGGCAAAGGGATGGTGAGCTTAAGTAATAGAAAAGGAAAAGCCCAAGATGTTCTACTTGTGGATGGGCTGAAACATAATCTGCTCAGTGTAATTCAAATGTGTAACAGAGGATGTGAAGCGTTTTTCACATCCAAGGACTGCAAGATAAATTCTGTAAACTCAGGACAAGTGGTGGCCAAAGGCATAAGGACAAAAAATAATGTATATGTGTTGAAAGAAAATAGAGAAGAATGTCATCTAAGAAAACATGATGAAAGCTGGTTATGACATAGAAGTCTTGGAAATCTAAACTTTTCCCACTTAATCAAACTCAAAAACCTTGAGGCAATAAAAGATCTTCCGAGAATATCAAATCCCCAAGATTCAATGTGTAAACCCTGTCAAGTAGGGAAGAAAAACATGACACAGTTTAAGTCCAAGAGCTTTATTTCAACAAAGAAACCACTCCAACTAGTTCATATGGATTTATGTGGACTATCAGGACAGGAAGGAATAGGGAAAGAAAACTACTTCATGCTGATTATCGATGATTACTCCAGACTTACTTGGGTTTCCTTTCTCAAAGAAAAAGCTGAAGCATTTGAGAAGTTTAAAATATTTAAGGCTTTAACACAGACTCAAACAGGCAAGAGGTTAAAAGAAGTAAGATCATATTAGGGAGGAGAGTTTATATCAAGAGACTTCAAGGAATTCTGCGATGAGCATGGGATCAAGAGAGAATACACAATCCCAAGAACTCCACAAAAAAATGGAGTTGTTGAGAGGCAAAACAGAACATTGCAGGAAATGGCTAGGTCAATGATGAATGAGAAGAACATTGGTCAAACCTACTGGGTAGAAGCAATACACACAACAATCCATGTGCTTAACAAATCCCACCTCAGAGCACAAAGTGACAAGACACCTTATGAATTATGGTTTGGAATACCTGCCTCAATCAAACACTTCAGAGTCTTTGGGAGTAAATGCTACATAAAGAATAATGATGAGAACCTCGGCAAATATGATGACAGGGCTGATGAAGGTATCTTCTTAGGGTATGCTACAAATAGTAAAGGATATAGATTCTATAATAAGAGGGTGCATAAAATGGTTGACTGTATTGATGTAAAAATTGATGAAGGAATCCCAGAAAGAGAGGTGTACAGTAATGAGTCTTCTACAGAAGACATAGCTAAAGTTGAAGATGAACAGGTCCAAGAATCAGAAAAAGAAGACTCTGAATCAGATGAAGACTCAGACACTCAGACAAACTCAAATCACCGGTCAACTACAAATTCCTCCTCCAGAATCATTCAAAGAAATCATCCTGCAAGTCAGATAATTGGAGAAAAAGACAAAGGTGTACAAACTAGGAGAAAGCTAATCAAAAACATTGAACAATCTCTTATAGCTTTCATATCCATGCCGGAACCTAAGAATTTTAATGAAGCAAGCAAAGATGACCATTGGGTTAAAGCAATGAATGAAGAACTTGATCAGATTGAGAAAAACAATATGTGGGAGATGGTTCAAAGACCTAAAGGTAAAAATGTCATTGGCTCCAAATGGATCTTTAAGAATAAGCTAAATGAGAAAGGACAAGTTATCAGGAACAAAGCAAGGTTAGTCTGTAAAGGCTATGCTCAGATAGAAGGACTGGATTTTGATGAAACATTTGCACCCATAGCAATATTAGAATCTATCAGAATGTTTCTTGCTTATGCTTGTCATAAAAGGTTTAAAGTCTATCAAATGGATGTCAAGTCAGCTTTTCTAAATGGATATTTAAGTGAAGAAGTCTATATGGAACAACCAGAGCGTTTCAAACTGTCTGATAACCCTGACTTAGTATGCAAGCTGAAGAAAGCTTTATATGGGTTAAAATAAGCCCCTCGAGCCTGGTATCATAGACTAGATACGTATCTCAAAGAAAAAGGGTTCAAGAGAGGAACAATTGACAACAATCTGTATATTAAAATAGGGGATAATAATTTGCTCATCGTATTGGTCTATGTGGATGACATCATCTTTGGATGTTATAAGGATTCATTGGTACAATGGTTTGCTTCTGCCATGGATTCTAAATTTGAAATGTCTATGATAGGAGAACTGCCATTTTTTCTTGGTCTGCAAATTACTCAGAGGTCCGAAGGGATGTTCATTTCTCAAGAAAAATATCTAAGAGAAATGCTGAAAAGGTTTCAAATGGAAGATTCTAAAGCTATGGGTACACTTATGGTAATTGGATGTAAATTAAGAAAGGATGATGATTCACCTGATGTTGATCAAAGCTCATATCGATCAATGATAGGCAACCTGTTGTACATCACAACATCTCGCCCAGACATAATGCATGCTGTAGGAATGGTAGGAAGATATTAGGCTGCACCCAAACAGAGTCATTTGCAAGTTGTCAAAAGGATATTCAGGTATTTAAAAGAAACAATGACTTTTGGTCTGTGGTATCCCATAAATCATAATTTTCAGTTAACTGCTTATTCAGATGCAGATTGGGCAAACTGTGTTGATGAGAGAAAAAGCACCAGTGGAGGAGCATTCTTCCTGGGTGATTCTTTAGTGGCATGGCTTAGTTAAAAGAAAGGTTCCATTTATTTATCAACCACAGAGGCAGAGTACATTGCTGCTGCTACCTGTTGCACTCAGGTATTATGGATGATTTAGACACTTGCAGACTTAGAGGTAAAATACACCGCACCGATCCCAATTCATTGTGATAACACTAATGCCATCAGTGTGTCGAAAAATCCTGTATTCCACTCCAAGACCAAGCATATTCCCATAAAATATCATTTTCTGAGAGAGCAGGTCACCAATCAGATTGTTCGGGTCAATTACATTCCCACTACAGAACAAATTGCAGACATCTTTACTAAACCCCTAGCCAAGACACCATTTGAATATCTCAGATAGAAGCTGGGTGTTATCTCGTCTCACATGTAAGAAATCCCATCCTGTCAAGGGGAGTCTTCTATTGATTGCATATCTGATACCTCATAAAATTACTACAACAACTTAGGGGGAGCGTGTTTTCTTTGACATTGATGTCAAAGGGGGAGAAAAGGAGTGGTCCAGATTAGATGATACAGTTGGAGGTCTAAACAAATTAGCACAGCCGCTTAGGGTTTCCATCAATGCCAAAAGGGGGAGATTGTTGGAATGTTTACAGTTGGGAGTAAGCTTGTCATTGATGGCAAGAACAACGATGGAAAAGATCAGCATGATCAACAACACAGTGATAATGGAAGAGGAGGAGAAACAGTGAACATTGGATCTTATACAGAATCCCTGATGATCGTCAAATCTGTTTGTGGACAAGAAGAACACACAGAAGAGGAGGACAAATCTTAGGCATCAAATCTGAGCGTAAGATACGACCATCGTTGGATTAGGGAGAACTTGCATGTTCATTAAAGAGCATGAAGAGGTGAAATGCGAAATGACAAAATATGTTGTTCTGAATCCATTTCAGAGTTTCGTATATTGGGACTTGAAAGCTCGAGACCCTTCATCATAAGTGGTGAAATCGTGAAGTGCCGAAATCATGAAATCCAAAATGGCAAAATGATCCTAGCCGTTGGATCAAGGTGTGATCTGGGCCGCAAGATGTAGGAGGTGAATATGGCAGACCATGTCAGAAAGGACAGTCGTGGACCATCAGATCAAGAGGACACGTGGTGAAAGATCAGAGCACCACAAAGACTCCATCTCGGAGCTTCGCTTATCGCGACTTGGAGTGACGAGAACCTCCATCACAGGAATCACGATATGCGAACTCATGATAAATTCTGGACCGTCAATACACCAAGATTCTGGACCGTTGATCTAAGCTCCATCTCTGAGCTTCACCTATCACGACTTGGAGTGACAAGAACCTCCATCACAGGAATCGCGAGATGTGAACTCACGATAAGATTTTGGACCGTTGATCTAAGCTCCATCTCAGAGCTTCACCTATCGTGACTTGGAGTGACGAGAACCTCCATCTTAGGAACAGCGAGATGCGAGATCATGAAAAGATTGGGACCATTGATTCATCGAGATTGTGGACCGTCAATCAAGGTTGATGAAGATCATGAGTTCGCAGTGCCTTTTAGCATAGCCTGTGGTCACCGTGTGTGGTCATGTAGAGGAAGGACCTAGTGTAGATGAGCTCTACCTCAGAATTTTGGGGATCGCGTCTTGGAGTGTCAAGACACTAGATCATACAAATGCCAAAATACAAAAAAGGTGAATTGTCATTGTAAACGGTGGTCACCGCCTATGGTCATGTAGAGGAGGGAGCTAGAGCAGCCAAGATCCTTTTCTGAGCTTGCAACATGGAGAGTTAGGATGTCTCATCGCAGAATCTCTGAATTGCGAAAGTGAAAAATGTATAAATCACGACAATATCCTTCAGAGTTAATCCAATGGTGCAGGTGAATCTGAGCATAATCGGAGGGATAATCTTTCTCTTCACAGTGTAACTGCTAGAAACCATTAATGGTTTCTTCCAGAGAAGCTGAAGAGTCTTTGGGAATCTTCCAATGGGATGAAGATTGGTCATAGGGGCGATTGACAAATGGATGAGCATTGAAGTCTGTAACTGAAACAAAAGGCATAAGCTCGACTATGCCAGAGAAGACGAGGAGTCTCAATTGCTAGAGAGGCTGAGGAATCTCAGCAGAACACCCAGTGATGCTGACAAGTTGGGATGATCAGGTAGAGCACTCAAGAGGTGGAAGATATCGACACGGTGTGAGTATGCAGAGGGATTTCACGCATTGCATGCACAAGTAGCACATAAGATATAAGTACACGGTACAGAGAAGAGATGGGGTCATGGTTGGAGTTGCTATGGTTGTTGTTGTTGAAGGTGATTCATGCATAAAGAAGGAGGAGAGTGTAGCAGCTGAATTGAACAGAAGAAAAACTATGTAGTGAATGGACATGGCACACAGAGCATAAAAAGAAGAAGAAAAGACAACGCAAGTCATGTGTGTAGGAAGGCAGTGAGGCAGACAGAGCAATGAAATGTAGCAGAATAGTGATGAGTCTGGTAAGCCATTGTTGAACATTATATCACTGTAATAAGTTTTAGTAGCAAAGAGAAACCAAGGTGGCAGGGTAGTGCAAGGGAGAACTCTCATTCTCTGTTATACAGGTTGGTGCCTGTATGATTTCAAGTTGGTGCTTCCATCTAGTTGGTGCTAGAGAAACCAGGGAGTTGGTGCTTTCTTCTAGTTGGTGCTAGAGAAACCAGGGAGTAGGTGCTTCCTTCTAGTTGGTGCTAGAGAAACCAGGGAGTTGGTGCTTCATTCTAGTGGGTGCTAGAGAAAACAGAGAGTTGGTGCTCTCAGCAAGTTGCAGCTTGCAAAACAGAGGTTGTAGCCTCACAATGAGTTGGTGCTCATATGTATGATAATGTAAAGAATGTAAATAATACTTATCATATAAAGAA
>ML792465.1:462923-475599 GCA_009831015.1 Picea engelmannii | reverse complement strand
TCAGTTGTCCAACAAAAACAACATGTTGGGGGTCCTAATGAACCACATAGGTATTAAGGAAATGATTGTGCATACATTCATGAAAAAATATTCAACAATTATGAAGTAGCATGCGATATTAGGGTTAGGGTTGCAAAATTGCACAATCATGCCAAAGATGTGTGGATCTCCCACGTATTGGTGGTAATTGCATAGGTCATATCTTTTGAGGTTGCACACCATCATAAAGTTACATGGAATTTAAGTTGGATGGTCACACAATGTTGACAAGTTTTGTTATTTTGATTTTTATAGGTTTTATTGCTTATAAGTGGTGAGAGAAAGAGCATGAGGTCTTATGGTAGTTAGTTGCTAGTGATGTATATGAGGCACATAATTTGTTTTCTTGATGTGAGCTCCTAAATTAATTTTAGATACCATAGATTCACACTAACCTTAGATTCTAGAACACATCATAGGGATGTAGAACATTGACAACTATTTTGATGTTGAAGGGTAGTGTTTGGAGACAAAAATACAATACATTTATTTTATGGTTGGGTTGTTGGGTTGTTTGAAGTAGCAAAAAAGATTAGTGACAAAAACTCTTTTGGACCTGCTCTATGAATGGTTCACCACTCCAAGGTGCCAAATTATTTTTATCATTAAAGGATGTAAAGTTAAAAAGGTTCCCTAATCTATAAGCAAAGTGTTATTTCTTTGAATCAGTTACACTAGAGAAATTTTGAGGTTTAAAATGGGTTTCAAAACAAAAAATCTGCCAACAATATTGGTTCCAAGTAAGATTCCCTTTTGGCATGAAATGGTACAGACCATCAATGGTGCCCATGTGGTACAATATACTACATAGTT
This sequence comes from Picea engelmannii, assembly GCA_009831015.1. Classification (NCBI taxonomy): domain Eukaryota; kingdom Viridiplantae; phylum Streptophyta; class Pinopsida; order Pinales; family Pinaceae; genus Picea; species Picea engelmannii. Next base: position 474,747 of record ML792465.1, on the reverse strand, counting down.
AATTTAGGTTTAGGTAGACTAAGTAAGGGTAGGCTAGGTTAGGTTGAGTTGGTAGGGTAAGAAAAGATAGGGTATGTAAGATGAACGAGATAGGTTACGTCAAGTTAGGGTTGGAAGGTGAGACCAAGGTAAGGTAGGGGTTGGTAGGGTAAAGTGTGTTGGATATATTACACCTACTCCATTTCAGGTTTGTTTTATGAATTTCATACAAAAGATTTCATGCATGCATCTTAAGAGTTGCATGTAGAAACTTTTGCATGTGCCATGCAGGCATCTCGAGAGACAAAAAGGGGGCTGCACACATCGGATTCAATTCAAATATTTTCTGAGAAGAATTTTCAGAAAAAAATTGGACATTTTAATTCCTCTCGGAAAAATACCCAATTTCAGAAAAACAATCATTCGAAACAAAGTCTAGGAAGTGAAGTTATGAGAATTTTAAAATAAGTAAATTTTTCATCATTTTTCCAAAAACGACTGCAGGATTTTCAAAGTTTCATCCAAAATTCATTTGGATATTATTCATTACAAAAAGAGAATGTGGATATGTGTGAGCATCTCACTGGTGTATCTACTTCATCAGATCCATGCAAACATCTATATCTTCATCAAAATCTTCAATGAGCAAAAACTTGCATAGTTGAGAGGTCTTCATGGAGTGAAGGAGACAATTGCTTAGCAGCTACTTTTTGTTCTTTTTCATTTTTTTTTTCTGATCCATNGGGGGGGGGGGGTTCCCATGAGGTTTTCCCTCTTTCCTCATTTTTTTTAGTGTTTCATTTTTATATGCATTGTACAATGGGTACCTAACATGGCCTCTATTGTCGAGACCCATTCATCATGTATACCCTAGTAGTGTTTAGGGGGGTGTTGGAGATATTACATACTCACCTAGAATTATTTTCCTTTGTTTTATAGTCCAATGTTGAGAATGATTACTTAGATGAGAATATTCTCTCTAGAGAATATTACCCTACAAAATAGGGTATTCTTCTTCATTTCTGAGTTAATTACACTCAGTTAGAATAGTGGAAGTCACTCATGCATGGTAAACTTGGATTTATCACCAGCAGTTGCATGTGTCTCTCTCACTTCCACGCATGTGTATCAGTTAACTGATGATTGAATGGATCAATTAACTAGGACTAGGTGGAAGTTCACACCAACATTTGTCAATGAGTGTTTAGATCTCTCTAGATCACTACTATAGCGCATTAGTTACCCATGTAACCTATATCTGTTGTAAATTATTCACTCTTTGAGTGTGGAATACAATTAATACAATTATTTGATTCTCTCTCTCTCTCATTTTTTCATCTTTTCTCATTTTTGTGAAAAAATGTATGTCCTTTTCTATCTAGATCTTATCTTTGCAGGTTCATCCACATTTACAAATTTCATTTTGGGCATAGAAATTAAAAGAGATCGGAAAAACAAGAAGATTTGTTTAAATTAGAGGAAACATGTCGAGAAATAGTTGTATAGGTTTAATATGCAGGAATGTAAACCGGTAACGATCCCTATTTCTGTAGGTGTAAAGTTATTTGTGGATCGGTTTCCCAAGAAACAAGAAGAGAAAGAAGACATGTCTTGTGTTCCATATGTGAGTGTGGTTGGTAGTTTGATCCATGCAATGGTCTATACTAGACCATACATTACACATGTAGTGGGAGTTTTGAGAAAGTATATGTCCAAACCATGGAAGGAGCATTGGAATATAGTAAAGAGGGTTTTCGAGTATTTGCGTAGCACTACTAGTTATGGATTATGCTACCAAGGAAGACCAGGATTGGACAACCATCAGTTTGTTGATGCAGACTGAGCTGGAGATCTAGAACAAAAGATCTATAAGTGGGTATGTGTTTAACCTATTTGGAGGATCAATCAGTTGGATGAGAAAAAGATAGTCTGTAGTGGCACTCTCAACTACATAAGTTGAATACATGGTAGCCACTCATGCAAGACAGGAAGTAGTATGGTTATAAATATTGTGTTCAAGTATTGGGTTGGTACAACAAGATGTAAGAATAGATTGTGATATTCAAAGTGAAATATTATGGGAAAAGAACCCAACTTGTCATTCAAAGTCAAAGCATATTGATGTTCAACATCACTTTGTTAGAGACATGGTTGAAGAAAAGAAAGTGGTGTTGATGAAGTTGGACACTTTGAAGAATTTTGCAGATTCATTAACAAAATTTGTGAGCTCTAAGAAGTTATCTTGGTGTAGAGGATATATGGGAATTTATGCATTGGATTGTTGATTATGTAACCCTATAAACACCTGTATGTAAAGAAAAAAACAAGTGGGAGAATGTTGGGTATGTGTTATATTCTTTGCATGACTAGATGTAGATGTAGTTTCTGCATTGTGTTGGGCACGTGGGGGGGCTAGAGAGGGAGGGGGGGGGGGGCTAGGCCTCCCCTACCTAGGGTTTGATAGGGGGTGGAGCCACCATGTTTGGGAGGTTCACAATGGGGAGAGAACTCCTCTACATAGGGTTTCAGGAGAAATGTCCTAAAAAAATAGTGTTTTTAATGTCTGTTTTTTGGTGGTTTTTTCGTACATGGTTTTCGTCGATGGTTTTCTAATTCCAGTTAAGGAATTGGGGTTGTTGAATAATACAGGTCAACGGATTAGGGTTTTTCATGCCACAAGGTCTTATATAATGAAGAGGTGAGGCTCTAAAGAGTTTTCTTCTTTTCCTGGTTTGGGTTTCCAGGGTAAGATATCTATGTAATGTGTGTGTGTGTGTAACATTAAATCTTTTCCATTTTTATTAAGAATCTGTTTGCAATAATTAATTCTACAAGGTTAAAATCTACAAATAATCCCTCACCATAGTCATGGAAGATTATGATAATGGCAAAATGAAACTTGTAAACTTGGGAGAGAAGGTCATCCAAGTGGATAGCTGGCAGGAGGGTATGTTACCTTAGATGATGACTCAAATACAAAAAGAGTTGGAAAGGAAGAACCAAAGAAAACAAAGTTTGAGTTAAAGGATGATGAATCCAACTCCATAAAGGAATAGGAATCAAAAGAAGAAGATCCTTATACTCGAATATTGAAGAGATCGGTTCAGGAAAGAAGACAACTGGAAAATAACACTCCACCTTATTTCCCTTAAAAAATTTCTTTGTCTATTACTTATGATGATCCTATAAATATTAGGGAGGTGGTGGATTTAGAGGTTGGAAATCTCTGGAAAAAGGCCATGATTGAAGAAATGATAGCCTTGGAAAAGAATGAGGCTTGGGATCTAGTGGAGTTTCCAACTAGAATAAATACTACTAACAACAAATGGGTGTTTAAGAAGAAGTTGAATGCATAATGAAAAGTGGAGAAATACAAAGCTTGGTCAGTAGAAAAAGGTTATTCCCAGGTAGAGGGAATTAAATTTGGTGAGATTTTTTCTTCTGTTTCCCAGTTAACTTCAATTAGACTTCTTTTATCTGTTGTTGTTGTGTTTGATTTTGAAGTAGAACAAATGGATGTGAAGAAAACATTCCTACATGGAGATATGGAAGAAGAAATCTACATGAAGCAACTAAAAGGATTTGTTGTGAAGGGAATGAAAGAGCTGGTATGCAGAATTAAAAATTCCATGTATGGGTACTTAAAGAAATCACCAAGGATGTGGTATAAAATTTTTTATAGTTATATTTTGGGACTTGGATTCACAAGGAACAAAGTGGATCAATATGTGTATTTAAAATTAGTCAACGACCATATTATTTATTTGGTCTTGTATGTGGATGATATGTTTTTGATAGGAAATGACAAGGAGATTATCCATGATGTGAAAACTCAGTTGTCCTCTAAATTTGACATGAAGGATCTTGGTGGTGTGTTGGCACAAGGGTAGACCCAAGGTTCAATGCTCAAGAGCACACGAACAAAACCCTAACTACCATCCCTTTCAACAACACTTGCGAAGTAGATGAAGTCTCACCTAAGGTAGAGGTAGGGGTGGTTGCAAGACTCAGGTGTCTGCAACATTGGCTGGGACACAAATATTTGATTACACACTTAGTGCATCACTTAGCATTAATATTTCACCTCGAATCAATCCTTATCTCACTTTGTAGATAACACAAAGCAACGCAGTATAGTTTCAACACTTAGCAGCATACAATAGATTAGATTCAATAGATCAAGCACTAAGTATCTTACATATCAGATCTAACATGCATTCATATCTCATAAGCAAAAAGCATCAATAGATCTATCTAAACACATCAAGGCACTTAGCAAGGAGAGATACAAACACATCAGGTCGAGGCACATAGCACAACACACAGAGTTATTGTGGTTCACCCCCACCCTGGGGCTACGTCCATAAAGTCTTCTTCTTTATTATCTCAGTCAAGTAGTTACAACACAGAGCTTCCACAATCCTTACTTCGCATAGGATAGAAGATCTGCGCAGCTCAGTAGATCCTTCTTCCTTGCACTTCATCAAAAAACCTCTTACAACAACTTGCACTTAGCCCTACAAGATTCTTACAATCATGCACATAGCACTTACAACACTTGCACTTAGCTCTGCAAGTTAACCACATAGATCAACAACTTCTACACTGACATCACCTAGCTACATATTTATACATTACAAAAGTGGGCCTAAACGTGGGTACACCCACAGGCTGACATCCCTTTCCTGTTACATTAACCCAAAAAGCCAAAAAGGACCCAAAGTGGGCCTAACTTTCCCAATTTCCACTTCACATTGTGCTCCATCTTTGGCAATATGTTGAAATCCAAAAAATGGTCAAATATGACCAAGTATTCCTCAAAACTTGGTCAAGGGCCAACAGGCCCCCAACACTCACCAGTGACTCATCCCGAGTCACTCAGGTCTGATCAGTTCTGCTTGAAACACCTTGAGTTTGGCTCGATCTGCTTCAACCTACTGGTTTTCTACTGCCTCTTGCTCAACAAAATCTTCGATGAGTGCGATACTGAATGGTCCCTCTAGGTGTTGTTCTGCTATATTCACGACCTGTTCCATCTCTTTCCCTTGGTTCTCAATCTCTAAAAACAGCTGACATGCCTTATCTTGCAAAGGTTGAAGTTGTTGAGTCACTTCCATTACCTTGCTCTGGATCATGTGGATTTGCTACTGTGCAACACACTATTCATGGGATCGCTTCATTTTCTCTATGGTTGATAGGGCCTTTAGTTTCACCTATAGCTTGTTGGCTTGGTACTTTGCTTCCTGGAGTTGCGACTCCAATTTATGTAGTTCTGGGTTCTCGGTTAGGCTCTCATGTATCTGCGCACTTATGCTACTTAATTGATTGTATTCTTCAGTGAGTGCTTTAATCCTTTCTACTGTACTCTGGGAAATTATTTCTCTCTGGTCGCACTCTTCTTGCAGGCTACTTGGGATGGCCTGAAGCTCTAATTCCACAACTCTTTGTTGAAGTTGCTAAATAAATTCAGCAAGCTTCATTACTTGACGTTCTAATGGTTCTTTGGCCTTCTTCTCTAATCCAGTCACAAAGAGAAATGCTTTGTTTACTACTTCTTCGATCCCAATCTGCTTCGCGAGCAGCTTCTCCTTCTCTTTTTGGATTTTTGCTCTGTCTTCTTCAAATTTCGCTTGAATGGAATCCTTCTCTTTTTGTGCAACTCATCGTTGCTCGATGATTTCCTCTTATCTTGCTTTAGGGCCTAGGTGTCCTGTGTTGTTGCTTCTTCTACTTTCCAAAGATGTGCTTCGACTGTGGCAACAATCTTGTGGAGTTGAAATGGTTCATTTCCTTCTTCTGTTGTTCCTTCTAGTCGGAGCACATTGGAGGCTGCACGACTAGACTGAAGTGATTACTACACTCCTTGGAGCTCGATTTCAATTCTATTGTACATGGCCTCTTTCTTGGCTATCTACTTTTTTGTTATCTCTTTGATAGCTTCGTTCATTGTTGCAAGGAGAAAACTGAAATCATCTAGGGTGAGTGTGGTCATCAGTTTAGTCACAAGGGCTTTAGATTTCTTCTGGGAGGTAGGTTCCAAAGGTGAACCCTTTATTTTCTTTACTTCGTCATCTAGTTTTTGTTCAACCTCTTTGAAGTCTTCGTCATTTCCTCCTTGATCTGGTGTGATGGAATTTTTCCTGACAGATCTACTGTCGACATCCTGTATTTCCTCATCTTTCTTTGTATTCTTTGCTTTTTTCACCTTACTAGGCCCAAGTGTGTTCTGTGCAGCTTCTGGGCTACTAATGTCAAAATGTCTACTGGATCTGCTGAGACAAGGAGGTCCGCCGACCATTCCTTGGTGATTTCCTCTAGGTATTCTTCTGTCAGCTTATAATAGGACCAAAGTTGTTCCTAGTGCTCATCAGCGTGTGGGGTTAGGTATATAAAGTGGCGGTCCACACTGAACTTTATCAGAGGTCAGAACCTTTGTAAAGTGTTCAGGTTTATGTGAGGTTCTCCCCCTATGGCTACTTTTAGTTGGTTATAATACGTATGGAAAATGACATTTGACTGTCATTGCTTGTTCATGTTGTTCGAGTACCATAAGGTATTGAACTTTGCAGCTAAGGGCTCAAAAGGGTTGAGATCCAGGAAGGTTTCACCTTCCGATAGCTCCCATGCAACAAAAGAGATCAATATTAGCATCCAGATAAAATGAAATTCATGCCCCTGATCCTAGGATTCTATGCAATCAATCTCTAGTTGATTAACCAGGTACTTTGCCCAGTTCATCTATAATCCCTCTTCACAATTTCCTACGAGGTCAACTACGAATCCTGATACTTGCGTAGGTTTGTTCTTACGTACCATCTTTCCTATGATCAGTTGACATACAAGGCACACTGTGCCACTTTTGATAGAGGCCACCTTGTAGCCTCGCGCTCCTTTCTCAACATCGCCATAAGCGTCTTTAATTTTCTGTGTGAGAGCACGGTCCACGGTATTTCCAAGGTAGTAATCCTGAGGATCAGAGCCCTGCATGCTAATCCTGATGATCCTATTGATCAACATCATATCAATAGTTATGCAATGGTTTAACCATAAGTATCCTTCGTAGTAACTTACCAGCAACGATTTTACACAAGCATTCACCTCCTGGTGTTTGTCGAAGTGCGGTATTTTCATAACGTTGAACAAAGTCGACTACGCAAGGTTCATCGTCCATTACTGAGGAATGATATTTGAGTTCTTTCCCTTGGTTCTTGTCAAGTACTTGTGTGGAGCAAGAATGCTGTAGAATTTATGGTCCCCCATGTTGAAGTCACAAAAATTCAACGTTGTGACCTTGTCTTGATCTACGCGATAGGTGCGTACTCCTTTCGGTAGATATGCAATGATGAGGGTGTACTTGAAATCTCTAGAGACAGTTTCCCTATTAATTGAACCACTCAAAGGGGGTATGTAAACTGGTAGGATGGATGGAACTAACTTGATGTTAGCTATGTTGTCTTTATGCTTAGTTCTTCTTCCTGTGCTAGCTTGATATGTTCCTTCTCGAGTAGTCGACGGGGAGGCCTTCATTCCTCTTGTCGATGATGCTTGGATGCCAATGGACATTCTTATTTCTGACATGACTCTCTCAGTCATTAATTCAATTAAAACTTATTCAATTACTTTCTCAACAACGCTGAGCTTGTCTGACATACAAGCTCAGAAAAGATAATCGGGGTCATGATGATCTCAGATACTACACTAGGATGAAAAATCTGCTTGCAAAAATCACTGCATACAGTCACTAGTTCTATGGGCTTCGAATTTTCAGTTTGGAAAAAGTGTTCTTCGAACATGGCATGACAGGTTAAATAAGAAATTTGGCAATGGGTTTCTTGCAATAGGTATGGAGCCTCCATTAATTCCATTCTATCCATTCTGATGCTGGCCAACTGTCTAGTAGTAACCCATAAATGCTTTCTGTCCCATTCGAAGGGGCATTCAAATGGATATATCGGCCTCCAATGGCTATATTTCTTTGCCATGGTGAAGTGACATAGGTCGTTGTCCTGATATCCTGACGAAGTTCAAATTCTGTACTTTTTCTTTCTACGAGGTTCCATCTGGAATCTTCTGTAGTTTTTCAATCTTCGCCCTCTTCTTACTTAACTTTCTAGCCTTCTTTCCAGTGAGCTTCATCTCAGTGGTTCTTTTCCTGTTATGATTCCTATCTTCCTTTGATATAGTCAGTTCACACTACTGAGGTATTTCTTAGGGTTCATGGATAACACGTCCTCTTTATCTATGATAGAGACTTCAGTCTTCTATGAGTCCTTTGGTGTTCTGATAACTTCGACATTTGGGTTCCTAGTGTGATATAACTTTGATCTGTTCTCCTATTCTTCAATCAACTGCACGATCCTTCTAGTCATGAAGTCTTTTAACTCTTGTCTATGATGTTCTAAAACTTTTTCTTCTTCTTTCTGGCTTGATCTCTTTCAATCCAAGGATTTCCAAGTAACAAAGTAAATGGGGCGTTGTCCTAAAAAAACTTGATAATCTCAAAATATTCCTTTGTCGAAGTTCCATTGACATTCATAGATATCTAAATGAGCCTTCCACATAGGTTTACCAATTTTCCTCTGAATAACCGCATTCCACTTAGGATGGAGTCATAGCAGGTCTCCCTATATCTTCCCAAGTTCTTTTTGTCATGACATTCACCTGTGTTTCCTCATCCAAAACACAATCAATGTTGAAGTCTCCTATCCTTACTTCGATGCATTCTTTTTCTTTGAAGATCTCTGATAGCCTGACATGTCAGTGATCATTCAAGCTGTCTTTCATCTATAGTAACATATTTTCTGACTCTTTCTGGGGTTCTGCTATTTCTGTATCTTCCTTAGGTTTTTCTTCTTTCAGATTCATTCTTTCAAGCTTAGCAATCATTCTAGGGCAGTCCAACACTTCATGGTCCAAAGCCTTACAATAGAGACAACTCGTTCTTCCACCAGGGCACTCCTTATCTAGATGTCCCGGTCTTCTGCCACTGTAACATAGGGTCAATCCTCTCCTTCTCTTAAATGATCCCCAACTTCTTCTGTACTGCGCACTAGGATGATGGTAGTTAGCCTGCAAGAAGTTCTTTCTAGGATCCTGCATCCATTTGTTAGTCCAAACATTCTTTCTATGCATAGGTATAACATATCTATAATTATTCTTATCAGATATATTCATATCAAACTTTCCTTCATCTAACAATGCCCTAGTATTCAAGCTAGGAAAAAATCTATCAATCATACCTAAATTCATGCTTTTGAAACAAAAATTTCCACTTTTCTTACTTCTATAGAGCACATTGCTTTCAAATCTAAGACTTTTAGCTATTATTACCTTTATCATAGCATAGATCTTACAGATATTACCTCTTTCTTGCAGATCTGACCTCTTTTCTTGCAGATCTGACCTTTTTTCTCGCAGATATGAACTCTTTTCTTTAGATCTGACCTTTCTTTCTTAGCACAAAGCTTCATAGGTTAAGTAGAATGCTGCGCACTAGGGCACAAATCTACACACAGAGCTTATTTTTCACAAAGATTCTTCTTCTCTAGTTCCCATCAATCACATTTTCAAGTCCTAGAAACGGAACCATTTGTTGGCATAGGGGTAGACCGAGGGTTCAACGCTCAAGAGCGCACCAACAAAACCCTAACTACTAGCCCTGTCGACAACACCTGCGAAGCAGATGAAGTCTCACCTGAGGTAGAGGAAGGGGTGGTTGCAAGACTTAGGTGTTTGCAACTTTAGCTGGGACACAGATATGTGATTGCACACTTAGTGCAACACTTAGCATTAATAGTTCACCTCAAATCAATCCTTATCTCACTTCGCAGATAACACAAAGCAACACAGTATATACTTAGATCTAAGATAGTTTCAACACTTAGAAACATACAACAAATTAGATTCAATAGATCAAGCACTAAGCATATTACATATTATATCTAACATGCATTCATATCTCATAAGAACAAAGCATCAATAGATCTATCTAAACACATCAAAGCACTTAGCAAGGAGAGAGAAAAACACATCAGGTCAAGGCACAGAGAACAACACACAGAGTTACCATGGTTCACCCCCACCCTGGGGCTACATCCACACAGTCTTCTTCTTTATTATCTCGGTCAAGTAGTTATGGCACAAAGCTTCCACAATCCGTACTTCGCAGAGGACATAAGATCTACGCAGCTCACTAGATCCTTCTTCCTTTCACTTCAACACAAAACCTCTTACAACAACTTGCACTTATCCCTGAAAGCTTCTTACAATCATGCACAGAGCACTTACAACACTTGCACTTAGCTCTGCAAGTTAACCACATAGATCAAAAAACTCTACTACTGACATCGCCTAGCTACATATTTATACATTACAAAAGTGGGCCTAAACGTGGGTACACCCATAGGCCGACATCCCTTTCCTGTTACATTAACCCAAAAACCCAAAAAGGACCCAAAGTGGGCCTAGCTTCCCCAATTTCCACTCCGCGTTGCACTCCATCTTTGACAAGCTGTTGAAATCCCAAAAATGGTCAAATATGACCAAGTATTCCTAAAAACTTCGTCAAGGGCCAACATGCTATGAATTTTATTTTCGTTTCATAAATTAAAAGATATCTGGAAAACAAGTAACTCTGGTTAAATCAAAGGAAACATGTTGAGAAAACATTGCAGAGGTTTAATATGCAGGAATGTAAACCGATCAAGATCCCTATTCCTGTAGGTGTAAATTTATTTGTGGATCAGTGTCCCAAGACACATGAAGAGAAAGAATACATGTCTCGTGTTCCATATGCAAGTGTGGTTGGTAGTTTAATGAATGCAATGATATGTACTAGACCAGACATTGCACATGCAGTGGGAGTTTTGAGCAGGTATATTTCAAAACCATGGAAGGAGCATTGGACAATAGTAAAGAATTTTGCATATTCATTATCAAAATTAGTGAGCACTAATAATTTCTCTTGGTGTATATTATCTATCAGAATTTATGCCATGAATTGTTGACTATGTAACCCTCTGACCACCTGTATGTAAAGAAAACAACAAGTGGGAGATTGTTGGGTATGTGTTATATTATTTGCACGACTAGATGTAGTGTTTGTGTTGTGTTGGGCACGTGTGGGGGTTAGAGGGGAGGGGGGGGATAGCCCCCCCTACCTGGGGGGTCATAGGGGGGTGGAGTCACCATGTTCAGGATTTTTTCAAGGGGGAGAGAACTCCCCTACATATGGGTTCAAGGGAAATGTCCTTGGAAAAAAATTTATGTTTTTAACATCCGTTTTTTGGTGGTTTTTTTGCACATGGTTTTCATCGATGGTTTTCTAATTGTATTTAAGGAATTAGGTTTTTGACTAATCAAGGTCAATGGATTAGGGGTTTGGATGCCACATGGTCATATATATATATATATNTATAATTGTAAATAATGAAGTGTTGTGGCTCTAAAGAGTTTTCTTCTTTTCCCGGTTTGGGTTTCCTGGGTAAAATATTTGTGTAATGTGTGTGTGTACCATTGAATATTTTCTATTTTTATTAAGAATATGTTTGCGATAATTAATTGTACAAGGTTAAAATCTACAAAGACTCCCTCACCATAGTCATGTAATATTATGATAATCACAAAATGCAACTTGTACAATTGGGAGAGAAGGTCATCCAAATGGATAGCTCGCAGGAGGGTATGTTAGCTTAGATGATGAATCAACTACAAAAAGAGTTGGAAAAGAAGGAGGTGGCATTGAAAAATCTACAAGAATCTATACAAGGGCACAAAGAAGAAAATCCACCTTCCATAAGCATTATCAAATCCAACACCATGACTGATACAACTTTGGTAAGATCAC